>JAQFYZ010000226.1:0-56396 GCA_034695085.1 Cylindroiulus punctatus | reverse complement strand
TAATTCTGGCTGTGATTGAATTTCTTTATTATTCTAACACCCCGGCCACTGGAGACAATATGGATGGAATTAATTTACATTCTACATGTATTTCTAATTTCCAAAACTTTTAACACCGATCCTGTAAATTTTAGTGCATAGTAAAATTATACAACCAGCATTTAAAATAAATGAATGTGACAACCAATCACAGCACGTGTACTTGTTCGTTTCAAAATTCGCGATTTGTAGTGAATTATGTTGATTCACAAATGCATGAACTCTTAATTTCGACTTGAGTACGGAGACTCAAGTTTCGACTTAAACACTTTCACCTCTATTTAATATGGAGAATAATCGGGGACTAGGGCTCAGGCACCATTTTAACGATAATGGAAAGACCACATAATTTCCATTCTCAGTATTGCTTTAGTTCATAACTCGAATTTGGAAACTCGTTATGAAACGCTCAAAAAATCCAACTTTTACATGTACGTAATTCGCTGATTACCGGTGCAAGCGAGGGAGAAAGAAAGGAAAAACAAAAGGGGGAAAAAAGAAATGTGCGAGACCTGTCTAGCCTCGCAACTCTTTTTTTTCATCGAGACGAAAGAGAAGGGGGAGCTTTGATTGACAGCCCACGCGCGTGCTCGCCAAGTTTCTTTCATTCGATCTCTGTGTATTTTTGCCATAGGAAAAACGAAAGAGCAAAACTTGCAAAATTGACTCGAAAGACCTTTCTGGAGCTCAACCAAAAAACTGAAAATCGTCAAAATGCGTTGAAAATTTCAATTTGACATCCTTAGCTCATTTTGATCAGAATTTCGCGTAGATCACAACTAGAGTAACATGTTTTTTCAGCAGATTTTTGAGTTTTTCTCAATTTTGCGGCTAAAAATCTGGCTGCGCCCATCATTTGTTCACAAGATTACTCGGAATACGTTAAGTAACCGCGTTATTTAACGCAAATTAACTTAAACGGGCCGTTAACGACTTTTTCAGCTTAAAATGTGAATTAGTGGCATTTGAGCCTTTCAAACCTAAATAATTAGCTCCAAAAGGGTCTGTGGCTGTCGTTTTATTTTCATAAATACTTGGGTCATCTTAAATTATCATATTTTTAAAGGTACTTAACATTAACGGGCCGTTAAAGGCTTTTTCAGCTTAAAATCTTAATTAGTAGCATTTGTGCCTTATAAACTGAAATTATCCGCTCTAAAAAGGTTAGTGTTTGACGTGAAACTTAAATGACGATTTGAGACACCTGAAAATACCATATTTTGAAAGTTGAATTAAGTTAAACGGGCCGTTAATGGTTTTTTCTGGTTAAAAAGTTAATTAGTGGTATTTGAGCCTTATTAACGGAAATAATTAGATCCAAGTGTCCCTGATTGACGTTTGACTTATACACATACTTGGGGCAATATAAATTATCATGTTTTTAAAGATCACTTAACATTAACGGGCCGTTAAAGGCTTTTTTAGCTTAAAAGGCGAATTAGTGGTATTTGAGCCTTATTATGTTATTAACGGAAATAATAAGATCCAAAAGTGTCAGTGATTGATGTCTGACTTACATAAATACTTGGGGCATCTTAAATTATCATATTTGTAAAGGTACTTAACATTAACGGGCCGTTAAAGGCTTTTTCATCTTAAAACCTTAATTAGTAGCATTTGTGCCTTATAAACTGGAATCATCCGCCTAGAAAGGTTAGGGTTTGTCGTGAATCATAGATGACGACTTGGGTCACCTGAAAACACCATATTTTGAACGTTAAATTAACTTTAACGGACCGTTAATGACCAATATGAGGCCGATTGGCTCACTAAGATTTGACAACCAAGTAAACCTGAATAAACGTTGATTTAACGATCAGTGATTACAGTGATCGATCCCTTACTTATATACTTATATGCTGAAAGATAAATTAACTTTAACGGGCCATTAATAGTCATATTACAGTCTATTGCCTGGCTGGCTTTTCATACCTAAAAATGGTTTGGCCATGTGGGACCAAGAACACACTGATCCTCGCTATCTTGGAGATAGATTAACTACACTGTATTCATTAACTTACCTGCGAATGGTGCAATAAACTACTGGTATAACTTCTAATGTATCTTTGAACGTATCCAATACATGCTGTAAAGCTGTAGCCTACATGTACACTCAGTCGGGCCATTGGATTTCTATCAAGCTACCCAACCCAAGCACTACCTCTGTATTCCATGCAATCTCCCACTCCTCTATAGTAATTATAAACACAAATCTTGTGCTTGAAATAAGCCAAATTAGTGTAAAAGGAGAAATATTTACCTTACGTAGAACGCTTGCTTGATCCATTCCATTTTCGTCGTTCGAAATTCACGCATTTAACCGTCGAACGCTCAGGGAGCGGGGCGTTCGAGCAGCAGGAAAAAGCACGTAAACGAAGAAAGCGCTCTGAGCCGAGTTCGAACATCTGTCGCCATAGCAACCGTGGAACTTCGAACATCGGGAAGAAGGCAAGATGGATGTCATGTTGTTGTTGTTAAGCTCTGCTCGAGGTAAGAGAATTTCGTCCATTTTACGAATTATTTCGCGAATCGTGTTATTATAGCGATGGAATGATATTAGTGAGTGCTTAGGGGATGCGTGGGGATGATTGTAGCTTCGTATTTCTCGGTGTTTTTGTCATAAGACGATCGCAAATGTGCCGCAATCGAAGGCTACATGTATAAGGTAAAGATGGCCAACGGTGTTCTACGGACATTTTCTATGATTGTTTCTTTTTTGCTTAGCTAAAATGTCCGTTGTATTTTGCATGGGGTGAAGGCATGGAGAGCGAATCGTGATTCTGTGTTGTGTCTCTGGTATCATTTCGATTCCTCTAATGCTGATTTAAAGCTCGATTCCCATGACTGAATAATAGCCTTAATTGGCGGTTAAGTTAACCGGGCATGGTGCAAAAGATCATTAGGAGTAAGTTGATGGTTGGATATTGCCGTAGTTAACGATATTATGAAGAAATGGTCCATACTCAGCTGCTAGTCAGTTGAGTCACACATTACCAGTTAACTTCACACAGTACATGTATTTACAGTATGTTAACGGCCGGTTAAAATTAATTTACCTATTGAAATGTGGATGCTTGAGGTGCTCATAACCTTGATCTAAGCTAAGCATCGACCACTGACATTTCAATCGACGTTTAGTCAGGTTTACCAAAGCCGGTAAAGCAACTGGCTCAAAAAATGATCATTAACGGTCCGTTAAAGTTACGATTTCATAAAAATACGATAGTTTGAGATGCTCCAAGCATTTATATAAGTTAAACGTTAATCACTGACACTTTTGGATCTAATTATTTTCGTTAATAAGGTCAAATACCACTAATTCACTTTTTAACCTGAAAAAGCCATTAACGGCCCGTTTAAGTTAATTAATCTTTCAAAATATGGTGTTTTCAGGTGTCCCAAGTCGTCATCTAAGTTTCAAGTCAATCACTGACCTTTCTAAAGCGGATAATTTCAGTTTATAAGGCACAAATGTCACTAATTAAGATTTTAAGCTGAAAAAGCCTTTAACGGCCCGTTAATGTTATCTACCTTTACAAATATGATAATTGAAGATGCCCCAAGTATTTATGAAAGTAAAACGACAGCTACACACCATTTTGGAGCTAATTATTTGGGTTTGAAAGGCTCAAATGCCACTAATTCACATTATAAGCTGAAAAAGTCGTTAACGGCCCGTTTAATTTAATTTGCGTTAAATAACACGGTTACTTAACGTATCCCGAGTAATCTTGTGAACAAATGATGGGCGCAGCCAGATTTTTAGCCCCAAAATTGAGAAAAACTCAAAAATCTGCTGAAAAAACATGTTACTCTAGTTGTGATCTACGCGAAATTCTGATCAAAATGAGCTAAAGATGTCAAATTGAAATTTTCAACGCATTTTGACGATTTTCAGTTTTTTGGTGAGCTCCAGAAAGGTCTTTCGAGCCAATTTTGCAAGTTTAGCTCTTTCGTTTTTCCTATGGCAAAAATACACAGAGATCGAATGAAAGAAACCGCTCCCAATTCTCTTTCGAAATAGAGAAAAAAAGAAAAAAAAAGAGTTGCGAGGCTAGACAGGTCTCGCACATTTCTTTTTCCCCCCTTTTGTTTTTCCTTTCTTTCTCCTTCGCTTGCACCGGTAATCAGCGTATTAGGTACATGTTAAAGTTGGATTTTTTGAGCGTTTCATAACGAGTTTCCAAATTCGAGTTTATGAACAAAAGCAATACTGAGAATGGAAATTACGTGGTCTTTCCTTTATCGTTAAAATGATGCCAGAGCCCCATTCTCCGTTTATTCTCCATATTAAATGGAGGTGAAAGTGTTCAAGACGAACCTTGTGTCTCAGTACTCAAGTCGAAAGAATTCACTACAAATCGCGAATTTTGAAACGTACAAGTACACGTACTGTGATTGGTTGCGACATTCATTTATTTCAAACGCTGGTTGTATAAATATACTATGCATTAAATTTGTGTAGCTAAAATTTACAGTATCGGTGTTAAAGTTTTGGAAATTAGAAATAGGATGTAAGAAAGCCACTATAGTGGTTAGCCTAAATGCCAGTTTTATCCTAAGGACTTGCAGGCTGGCAGAGATTGCCTGGTCCAAGGAGCAGCTACATGTAAATCAGACATTGCATTTTCAGGTCATTTAAAGTTAGGTTAATGTATTTATTTTTTCATTAACAATTTCCGAAGCTTGGTGAGCTCGCGCATGGGCTGACAATCAAACGCTTCTCTTTCACCCCCCCCCCCACCTTCTCTTTCGGTTTGATAAAAAAAATGTTGCGAAGCTAGACAGGTCTCGCGAAAGTCGGTTGACTTTTCTGGTGCTTCTTCAGAAATTAGAAATCTGATGTTTTATTTGTGAAAGGCTCGCAATACAGTGTATACATGTACCTAATGCGTGCATTGTGATGATTTATATCGCCAAATTTAGAATTGTACCATTTATGTGTTTTAAAACATCTTGCTGATTATTCGATATAGTCATATTTTCTAAAACCATATTTTTGAAATGAAAATAATATCTAGAACTGCATGGGAAAAGTCATACAGCTAGACATGTTTAATGAATGCATATTGGATAATTCAATTTTCGACACGGCTGGATAGCTTGTGTTATTATTTTTAACATTTCACATATTATTATCAATCCACTTGTTGCTTTTAAGTAAATAAACCAGCCTTAAATTTTTAAATATATTATTTGCAAATATCAATCCATTGGGAAAAAAGTGAAATTATTGCAGTAACGCACATATGCTATGTATATTTGGAGCTGACCAACGTTTTCATTCATGAATTGTTTCTGAAGGAACTATTTTTTAGTGCGGATGTCCATCGACCATGGTAGGGCGGTGCTTTGCCCGTCGTTTTCTAGACCTACTTTTTCATTCGTTTGTAGGAGCTGGAAAGATTCGGTTGGCTTCGCGACGGCTGGAAATGTCGATGTCGTTTGCTCAAGATTTCGTAGGATTTATTCGTCAAATTTGTTATCAAATCATTCGCGGCGAGCATGCGTCATCGACCCGACATCCGGAAAGCTGAATTTCATCACTCGTTCCAGTTTTTAGATGCGTAATCAATTTTCAAGTAAGAACGATGGAATCTGGTTTCGATTGTTCTATTCTCTTATCTCAGATTTGCGCATTATACACTAGTTGGGCTCGTCTAAGTTCTCGCCGGTAAATTTGGGGAAAAGTTGCAATTTCACGAATTGTGCTGATGCCAAATTGCATGATGTTCTTCCAACATCGTCATTTCATTTCGTTCATCCCGAAACGGCCCCATCTAGTCTACAGAATGAACCTGCGCGTGACATTTGGGGCTACAATGGGTGTTGCAAATTTTTTTAAAAAAAATGTTATTATAGCTTGTTTTTCCTCAAAATCAATTGCCTGGGTGATATGACCTGAAAATACCTGAATGGCGTGTATCAAGTTTTCCTGCTTTCGGATGTTGGCGCTCGGCAACCGCCCGTTTTTCGTCCGACTTTCGTTTGCTGCGTAGCAAATTTGGCGGGAATATCAAATTGCATTAGACGGAACACAACCGTCATCTTCGATTTCGTCATTTCTTTATTGCTATGCCAGTTTCGATCTTATTTGCTTTAATCTAGGGTAACCGTTAGATGTGGCACGACTACGCGGTTATGAGAGAAATGGTAACATGATGTGGCTTTCGTATGTTTATTTCCTCCAACTTAATTTTAAATGTACAGTGTATTGCGACGTCATAGGGCCTATGGGCATGTAGCCATTTTCTTGTTTCCCATACTTAATCGGATGGCGTAATTTATGTATTTGTACTTCATGGAGTTTGGTTTTGGCAGCTAGGTTTACATGTACGAGTTACTTAAATAAGGGAAACTTAATATTGCGTGTAAACGTAGTCCCAGACTTGTTTGAACTTTCATTTAGATGCAGCCTTGAGCAGGTTGCATATTGGAATAAGGGACCTTCAGTAGCTGGTTACATAAATTCGACAGTGGAACTTTGACCTTAAATCCAGCGCCAGAAGTTATCCCATCCCATAATGCCACATGCGTAAGCCTGCTTAATGTCTGCATGAAAATAAGTGTAATTGACTGATTTTATGGCATGTTCCATATTTTTTCAAAGTTTTGTTTCAGTCTATTTTCCAAAGACCAACAAAATATATATTTGAGTTTTTATCTCAATAGATCCCAATTTATATAGCTTTTCAGGTAGGCCTATGTATGTTTTTAATTGTGTAACCAGAACATTTTTTGAAGTCATTTGTAAAAAGCTATCTGGTAAGAAAATTTTGGGTCAAATAATGTAATAATTTAATGGTCAAAAAATTTCCAGCATTTCTAATAACTAATAAAATAGCCAATTCAAGCCAGTCTATTTCATATCTTGAAAACAAAATTTTCGCATTTAATATAGGAAAAAATGTCAATTTTCCCGAATTTTATCGAAATTTTCTGTACTTTTGAAATTAAACCCAAATCTTTTACTTGGAAATGTAACGAAAGACGCTTGGCGGCATCTGGTGAGCAAGTGAGTCATAAATTTCACCTAGTTTATTCCTTCGTGCGCTAGATGGCGTTCTATGTCAAGACTACTGTCATTAAACGAGTCTGAACTCGTTGTACAATCTTTATTGCGTAGTTTATAGTAACTGCCTGGTATAGTGTAAGCATTATTTATGAAGTGTATAAAAAGTAAAACTTTTCAAGTTATGTACAATAGTCACCTACATTTACACTAGATTGATTTTTCTCAACGTCTCAAAACCGTTTGTCATTTTCTTCTTTATGCCAACAGGACTTTGTTTTGAAACCTGATTGCAAGTTCGTCATGTACAGTACATGTAGTTTAAAAAAGTTGAGGTTGTGTCGACATTGGGTTGAAATTCAACAAATCACAAAAAGGTTTTAAGCAAGCTTCAATGAAGAACTGAAAGGTACATATTATACATATATATTAAATGCCGACTAAATTGATACGACGTACATGTACATCGCTGAAACTTAGTTTTGGGTAATTACTGTAGTTGAAAACGTGAGAATAACTTTGCTGCCAGATTACTCTCGAAGGGGAAGGGGTTAACCAATAAACGCAATAAAGTATGTTCGTTAATGTAGTAATGATGGAAGGGTGCCTCCCCATTCTCTCAACTAAGGGTTAAAGCAAATATAAACCTGTGTAGAAGAATACTGCGGAGTTTGTTGTTGGTTCACCCTTGCCGCATTGGTGGCATTTGGGTAATCTTGATTAAGTCCCCGGTCTCAAAATAAAAATGTATTTTGGTAACGGGAAATTACGAAGTGTAGGACAGAGCCACATGGCTTACAAGTACAGTGTACGTCTTTCATAGTTTCGGAAATACTGTAGGATATTCCAAATAGAATCTACAACTTTCTTCAATGGTGTTATCTGCAACATCTCTCGATAAATCTACACGCACGAGTGTTAAAACCACTGGAAACTAATTCGGCCTACAGTTTTTATTTTTCGTTGCACATAATTCTGAAAAAAATCAACCCAAAGTCGATTCGCAAGTCCATAAACCGTTTATTCATTGTCCCGAAATATCATTTTTCCGATTAGTGAGAAAGAAGATATTTAAAGAATCCTCGCGATCAAAGCTTTCCCCGGACCGAAGCAACGAGGAAACACGCAGCTGAGCTCGAGGAAGATGACATTCCGCGAAAACAGGCTCAGACGATTTTTTCGTTTTGAAACGGAGCACTCTTTGTCATCCTCCTGGAACAGCATCTTCCACGCATCTGCCGCCAGCAGCTGCAGAACGTACTGCTCGCGCACTTCCACGCCTGGCACGCGCACGCTCTTATTGGTCAGCCCGGAGATGGACGAGGCCATTGACACCGCGGAGGGAAGGGGAGGAGCGAAGTTGAAGGGCCATGCAGGGGAGAGGCCGGCCAGATGCTCGTTATAAATGTCAGACGGGATCGACTAGTTCGTAGCAGCGGAGCGGCCAGTCTATTCCCGGTTTCCCTTCATGGCGGATGTTGCGCAACAGAACGGAGAGGTGAATCCTCTGGGAGTCGTCGACGACTCCGAGTGGATTGAGATGAACGGCGGCGGCGGCGACGTCAACAACAAGTCCAGGTTTCAGGTGGCCAAAGTTGAGAACAAGAAGATGATGGGCGACGTGCTGGTGGGCCACCAGGCCCCCGTGGACAGCAGCCAGGACGAGCTGACCGAGGACGACTTCGGCCAGGCCACCCACAACTCGCAGCCGTCCCACCACTCGCACTCCACCTACGACACCCGCTACCTGAAGAGCCTGCGACAGATGACCAGGGAGGCCTTCCCGCGCATCGACCACTACAGGAACATCCTGTCCGTCACCACCGGATCGGCCTACAGGCCCACCCTGGACGATCTGCACAACGCCACCATCGCCGAAAAGGTAAGAACCGTCGAATGTTTCAGTCGGGGTCACTTATGTGGTGGTGAGGTTATGGGAAGTCAATTCAATTTTAATTGCATACACCCACTGGCTGCACCTGAGGTGTCATGTGGTGGTGGGGTAGATTTACCCAAGTAAACTGCTACAGGAAAAAAGAACAATGCGAGCAAAATAAAATATGCAGAATATGAAGTTGCAGCAACAAAGTAGATAAATGGAATGCATAAGAAGGACGTGCCACCAAAGTTCAAAAATGTTGTGACATGTTTGTACAAAAACAAAAATGGCACATCAAAGTCATGGAGAAGTGAGGGGGAAATGCGTCGTTTTTGTTCCGTGGTGCGGGACGCTGCAGCTGCATGATGCTCGGAGTAGTGGTTGAATTGAGTGCGAGTTAGTTTGGGATGACGATGCTGGAAAGACCCAAATTCGGATGACTGCGTTGGCGGGGTTGTCGAGGACTGACTTGGTACGAAGATGTTGACGATGATCCGAAATCGTTCTTGATTTTGGATGAACTGGGATATTGTGTTTTTAGCGAATGAAACGAGTAAAGTTTAAAAACTTGTAATAAAATCGACGTCCTGGGTCATGAACTAGAGGAAAATAAATGCTGGGAATCTTTGTAGTCCAAACATTGGAAGTCAGGAAAGTATACATGTACTTTGCATGGGCACTGAGTGTATGGTGGGATTAGCACCTGCATGTATTGATAAACATGATTGATAAGGAGGAACAAAGATATGAAAGATATCCCTGCGCTACTGTGATGGTGGCTCTTAATCTGAAAAACCTGGGAATTGCAGGGAATCAGCCTGGAAAAGTCAGGGAATTTGAATGGAAACCTGGATATTTCAACATCAACATTTAATGTGTGTTTAATGTTTATTATGGTTGCGATGAATTAGTACACAAACGATTGGCCTAATACACGAATAATACAGTTTCTTGCTCATAGTAGGCGCCTGGCACAAATTTGATCACTAAATATATTTATTTTTGGAAAACTCAAAAGAATTTCCCCGGAAAGCTCACCAGCGCATTTCATCCAGAAAAGACAGTGGGGAATATATGAAAGTTTCAAAAGCGGAAGACTAAGGGGGAATTGGGAAATGACGTCACGTTTATAATAAATAATCCGCGGGGATTTATTCTCGGGGGTCGTTCCGTTATTGTTGTCACCATTCTGACATTCGTCAAATTTACAGCACCGCCTTTGCCAGTGGCATAACAATCGCTGTTACCGGTATAGGGGTTGTTTCCCTTAGGGGCAAATCCCCCAAAATAGTCACCATGGACGACAATGCTTTCCCCTATGCATACGAACCTACTTTACTGCAAATAAAATCTCTGCACTTTCCCTCCCGCAGCTGATCCACAGTATCAACAGAAATCTGAATGTTGTTTTTGCAAACAAAAAAGCAGATAGGGATACATCAAACATCGCGTGGGTGCCATGCCACGCCACTTTATTGACAAAATCAGGGCAAAATCTGTTGGGCAAATGTCAAGGAACCCTAGATTTTAAAATTTGGGGAAATCGGTGATTGAAGTTAGTGAAAACCGTGGCTTGTCAATGAAAATGAAAAGAGTTTAAATCTATTGGAATAGAAAGGCGTGACGAATTAGTGAACACGTATACAAACTGGGGCAAAAGACAGTGAAAACTAAGAAAAGCCAAAAAAGTCGATAAAAAAAATGAAACAGAAATGATTTCAAACTGGGGAAAGGAACAATGTTTGCAATCAGTGAACGAATAAGTGTCCAACTTTATACAGTTCATAAATTTAACTTTAACGAAGCTTTATAAAAGTTGTTCGTGATGATCATCACAACATAGCCTATAGTATACATCAGTGTTTCCCAACCTATTTTGGCCTACCGCCCCCTTTTCGAAAAAAAAATTACTCACCGCCCCCTTTTCCGAAAAAAAATTACTCACGCCCCCTTTTCGAAAAAAATTTACTCACGGCTGGAGTAGAAAGTGCTTTAAAACGTCGATAGTAAGGCACCCTGTACAGCTGTAACACTACTCCAGCTAAAGCACTGTTGTTTGATTTGATTGGTTCACCTGTTTCCTACGGAGGGCTCAAGGAAGAACCAATAAACTGCATGTGCGGCCCTGTGCCTATCAAGGCTGGGTTTCACAGTACACTTTCGACAACTAAACTCCGCACATTATTGCGAGTATTGTCTACAAGGGCATATCCAGCTAGGTTCTTAGGGAGGGGGGCTTAGGGACTGCAGCTAAAATGAAAATAAAAAGCGGCTCATCGCCCTCATATATGCAATTTGGGCCATTTCTCTACACTTGGTGGGGAGGCTTCTTATCCGCTAGGGGGGCGGTGGTTGGTCCTCAACGCCCCCCAAATTTGCTTTTGACCAATAACGCCCCCTTAGGTCTCTTCAACGCCCCCTGGGGGGCGGTACCGCCCCCGTTGGGAAACACCGGTATACATCATTTTAGAATACATATACAGTAACATTAACATAGTCAAGCGCAACAGCAATTTTGTATAAAAATAACATTGTAATAATGCAAAAAACAAAAATAATAAATATAGACGACGATTGTATGTAGGTTAAGTGGGCAATGTAATTGGGATACTACAGTCAAGTGAATTAGTTAGTAGTCAGTTGCAAGAAAAACATTTGAATATAAGTTTTGTTGCTGAAATTACGTGTGGATGAGTTGATGATTTCTTGACAGATTTTGGAGTATAGGTCAGTAGGCCACCACGTCCGGAGTTCTGGGAAACCTTTCTTAGACATGGCTGGGACCGAATGAAAAGTTTTACTGTACTGTGCACTTATGTTTGCTACCGGTTATTTTCCACCGTTTATGCTTTGAGCCCTGACCTGGGTCAGAGGTGGACACAGTGAACGACCAAAACGCCCCCTGTAGGCCTGTACATGTATGATCCCCTGTTCAAGGTTGTTTAAATTCCCCCAGGTTCTGTGATATTTCGCTATTGTACTTTTCCCACCCCATCCCTAGCCCCCTACTCCCCTTAAACTCGAGAAAGTGTTCCCTGTACATACACTGAGTAGGGTGTGTAATGTATTCAGGTGTGTGTTTATTTAGGAAGAACCAGGAATGCTGTCCATGCAAAACGAGAGAAACTGGCCACGTTTAGGAAGAAAATTGACCTTTGGGGAAATTATCATTCATGTATTTAAATACAGCCTTAAATTTTATTTTTCTTGAATTTTACGTACTTAAAAATTGCATTTAACTCGATGTTTATATGCAGACTTTCAGGCATGTAATCCTGTTCGTGCCCAACTCGATTTGAGAAAATTCTGGATATTTTGCACCTAATCAATTCCATTTAAAAAAAATTAATTTAATACATCCACAATCATGTGCCATGTGTGGTGGGGGTGGGGTCACCCCTTTTTTATATTACATAAAAAAGTAAGGATTTACGAAAGTAAAATAAAATAAAACACACCAGAATGACATGGATCTACATAGAAAAGTAAGATTTTTAGTGAGACTTTTAAGGTAAACCATGTAAGCCAACATGAAAGTAAGTAAAACACCAATTACGATTAAGAGTGCAAACTCGTATTATCGTATACATGTACATGTATATACACAGAGTAAAACAACAATTACAGCAATACTAAATGAAATCTGTTTTATGTTGTGATGCTCAATAGTTGTGCACACCTTTGACTTAAATGTCACGAATACTTTGTCGAATTTTTTTAAAAGTAATGACCCGCATTTACCCCATCTCAACTTTTACGATTTGTTAATTTTCTCGCTTTTTGTGCTGGAATAACGCAAAATGTGTTGCCATTATCGGATCTCAATAGGTAGGACCCTGCCTCATACATGTCCCCTCGATGCTCACCCTACAACACTCTCCCCTGAGTCCACCTCTGGTGTCAAAGGAGCTTTCTCCTTTTGATGACCTGCCCCAAAAGCAGGAATTTTCCCCAGGGCAGTTTCTAGGACACACGGGTTTGAGGTACGCGCATGGGCCGTCCCTCCATATCGGTTGTGCCCCCCTTATTGTCCCATAAAAATGTAACCCCCTGCCCACATTCTCCTTAATTACGAGCAGGTCCAGTTGTAAATGTGGTCCAGGGCGATTGATAAGTATTCTCATTACCGTTACCGACTAGCAGGGAGGGACGTTATAACAGGTGTTTGAATTCCCAACCAAATTCCTATCGCTTCTCTTGTTTTGTTTGACCATGTCGAATTTTACCTCCGCTGTCAATAATCTTCAAAAACTGGTTAGCTCAGTCTGGCCTCTCGTGTAAGGGGGTCCAAACTACATGTGCAGAATTTGCAATAATTTTAAAATTCATTCTTTTTCACGCGATATGGCAGAGTTAAAATCCAAAAATCAAATACTTAAAATTAGAAAGGACAATTAAAAATAATAATAATGTAAAGTTATGCAGCATGATTTACCATGAACCAAGCTGAACGGTGTTCTAAAACTCACATAATGATATTGCTTACGGCATGCATATTCAAGGCAAAACAATTCAAATAAACGGTAAATGTATTTATTATAAGGCCTTACATGTTTGGCCCATGTTCAATCCTATGTACATGTAGATCCTATATACCTAGATCCTTATATTGATTCAATGCAAGTTATGCGTGTACATGTACATGAAACCCTTGAAAGAGGCAAATGCTACTATCACTGGTGCTTCGCCTGCTTGCCAACACGTTTCATAATACATGTACCTACAGTACATGTACATCCTCATAAACCCGAACATATACAGTAATATGCTTAAATTAACCCCTTTTTTGTGCGTGACGTTGAGTGCAATTTGTGCATGCTACCTACGCATCGGTAGGGTACGCATAATTTACATCTTCTGCAATTAAGCTATTATTTTTTAATATTATACCTTCTATCTGTATATGCAATCTAATTCCCGACGAAACATAGTTTTTAATGATAATTAAAATGCTCGATGCAAGCGTACGGTATCGTGTTTCCCAGAATGCAAGGCATCACAAGTCGAAAATTTGAATTCCAGAGGGTCCTGTCAACACGATACGCTGTCGACATATTTGAATATAAAAAAGCATGCATCAACCATAATTACACTTTCACTAAGTGGGCTCTATACGTTTAGTTGCCAAAGTGAAAAGCTCTATCTGTAACTAAATTTATTATGTACACGGTATACATGTAAGTTCGTTATAGCCGAAAACTAATTGTACTAACCGATCATTATTGATGAGTGATTGTAAACAGCTGAATAGCTTTGAGTATATACGGGCACCTTTAATGGGTGTCTGTTTACTTGATATGTTAATCGGAGAGCAATGACAATAGAGGTTCTGTTTCACTCTGTTGAAATACCTCGAAAATTGATACCACGATGTTTTAAATACACGTAGCAAGAGAGTTATCAAATAACTGTCCTTTTACGCCATTGAAATTCCTTTGCCTAAGATTGTAAAGAAGTTTTGCAGCTTAAACAGGGTTGATTTTGTTGTTGCTTCGAAAAACAATGCTTCTTTTATAATAAAACAATAGAAACAACGTACATGTAGCTCTAGCTAGGGATTCCTACTTGACTCGTTGCTTATTTGAATTAATACTTTGGCTGAATGTGATGTTATCACCTTCTAGGTTTTTTCCACATGAATAAAATTCATAAATTTGGCGACGAGGGAGTTTTCTTAAATTTTCCTTTTCCAATAACAGCGACGGAAATAAGAAATACATTCCTACTTTCCCATAGGTAGGGAGATTAGAAACAGATTATAATGTCGATATGGCACGACAATTCGTAAAATGTCTGAATTTCTTTTTCATTACGATATTGAAAGGAATATAAACACGCGTAAATTCATGTAGATTTAATACATCACATATATTTGCTGATTGCAGTGTACATGTACCGTATGTTGCATTGAATTTGTATTGAAATGTAGTTGACTAAACACACTTGTGATGTTGCAGGGTGTTAGATCGTTTGGAAATGATGCAAAAAGTGTCTGCAAAACCTAGAAAAGTCATGGAAACTTGATTCAGGGTTCGGCAACTCCCATTTTATTAATTTTGAACTCGTTTTGATTCGCTTTATCATCTCGAGACTCGAGGCTAGTCTGGCTGAAATGTCCTTGCAACGAGTCATTGGCAGGTTACATTGTTGAAAAATGTGAAAGAAAGAATGGCTTCCGCCCTAGAGGGATGAATGCACGCTTAGCATTAAAATAACTCCAATGTAATGCTGCAGGCGTCTGCGAAATAAGGATGGCAGTCTCTTTATGCCTCCGGTCAATATGTGGATTGGTTTTTGAACTTTTCATGAGCGCATAAAAGAAATGCGCAGCTTAAAAGGTGCAAGGAACCAGTCTAATCTATTCTCACCTCCAAGGTTTACTGCTTTCCTAGGAGTGGCGAATGCCAGTTGAAGTTGTGGTCAAAATCGGTAGCTGAGACACAATAAACCAATAATCAATAAGGAAGTTTATGTCCCATAAACTGAACAACAACACAGGCTGTTTTCTTATCCCAAAGGAATAAGACATGGCTAACCGAGCCATTTGGTCGATGTAGAAAGCTCTGCTGTGCATTGAACCATATTTTGGACTTGAGTTATGAACCACTGATACTTAATGCACTTAAAAGTCCCGATTTCATCAATCAGAAACAAGTCTTGTCACCCTTGTGTCTTTCTCAATCGTCAACTACAGCTCAATATGCAAGTACAGTGTATATGCAACCCTTTTCTTACTTGACTGTTATGTTTGAACTACCAATAGAACCAAGCATAGCACAGCTACAACAGCAATGCGTCAACATTTTGAGGTGAAAACTTTTCATTAAATACATTACAACTAGTCTACTTTTCATTACATACATTGTTGCCAAGAAAATACATAAACCATACATAACCGGGATGCTCGAATATAAGCCCTACCCCAAGAATTCCGTAGCAAGATACACTGTACGTTGGAAACTGCAATCGATTTTGTATGGACCAACATTCTAAACTGTCATCATTTTTGTACATGGATAAATGTACAGTAGGCACTAAAAGTATGGAAACAGTATAATAATTGTTGTTAACGAGGAAATGATAATGAATACATGTTTCAAAGTAAATCTGTTATATGCTTACATTACATGCATGTAGTTTATGTAACAACTGCGAAAACATGTGCAAAATATACTTTACTTTTTCCATACGTTTTGTGCCTACTGTGTATTGTTTTACTGTTGATTGTTCCCATATTTTCCACTTTATTTTGACATGTATGATTCCGTACATGTATGAGAACTGTTGAAGTCTGCATTTTTTGGTGTTGGAATTCGTGATTACACTTGGCCAGCTTATTCTGCCTCAGGCGTCGGTCGCACCGACTATACACAGACGAAAAAATACCCCTCTGAAATGCAGTTTGTTGAATGTTTGGCAACTGCTATTTTACCTAGGTCTACAACCTTGGGCATTGGAAGGTCCAGTTTTTATTGCCCATTCTGCTGTTTCTTAGCCAGACCTTGCATACAAGCTAGCTTTATCCTGAGATGATCACAAATGTTTTTCATTGAGAACCAACTTTCTGACTTAAAGGGTAAGAAAAACATTAATGAGCTCAGACATGCGGTTTTGCATTAGCTAAACCAGAGTTGTATTTGAAGATGTCCATCATGAAACAGGGTTATGTAAAGGGTCCTCCCACTGTACATCCACGCTTGTTCAAATCAAACCAGCCTGTTTTTCTAACCAGTTTGAGTGTTTTCCAGAATCAGATACATGTATCACTTTCGGGATGTCCACCCTCCATGCTATTTTATTCAGTTTTTTTACACATGCTATTACAAGTTTGGCTTCTGCAGACACCTGGGCGAACCTCCAATAAGTAACCTGTTTTGCAGGTGTTTTTTGTAAAACCCAGGTTTGGGTTGTTGGTCCAAAATAAGTCCTTCGACACATGCACGGAAAATGATTAACATAGTTATTCAAATCGTGCAGGAGCAGCTACTGCATTTCTTATCGATTATGAACACATTAAGTCGCGTGAATTTGTGTCATGCAAATTACATGTACATGTATATGTTGAAAAATGCACCAGGCATTTGAGCTTGCGAGATATGATTCTTTGCGGTGATGAGCATGAGGATTTTCATCATAAACAGCTGGTGTATAAAGCATAGAGGTAAAATCCAATGATTGGTCATCTATAGTTTTGAAAAAATTTCGACTACAGCGTTTTTCTTTTGAAAATCTGTTTTATGTGTAAAGTTCGTGATTTATGCTCACATTTTGTTGGAAAATTTTCTCAGTTATAAATTCCTTTGGTCAGTTATGTTATGACTAGAGGGGTATGAAGATGATGACGAATTCTGATACATGTATAAGGATGGGGCAGGGTAGGCAAATCCATGTAATATGATGGTATTATATTTGAATGTTCCCATCTCGAGGGCACCATGTTATGATGTATAACATCATCCTCAGCATCTTAAATGTTAACCAGGACAAGCCATCCTAACTCGTTAGTCTCTCTTGTCTGGTTCTGTATCAGTATTTCAACTACCTCCAATGAAAGCGAAGCTGTAAGAATTTGTGCTACTAAATGCTCTTTTTTAAACGAGCAAATGCCAGCCAAATTTTAAAAATGGCAGACTTGTCACACAAACCTTTTCAGTTCGCCCACGACTCTAACTCAAGAATTTAGATCGGGTTCTCGTTTTAATCATGATCGTGTTTCCACCAAGGACAAGCAATATATTTGTGGGTCCCCTTTATCGATTGAAAAGAAATGGAAAATACAGAAGAAATTTTCGTATTACGAAAATAACTGGTAGCCCTAGATTGTACACCTTGTTAGGCCTCTGCATAAAAGCCTGGACTGACTGCCAATGTCTCACATGTAGAACAGGACTGCAGGGCAGACAGTTCAGAAATGTCCGGAATTTGAAATGAAGTACTGTGAGGTAATCGAAAGTTTAAAAATTCGATGCAGGTATTATTGGTTGAACTCAATTTATGAGTGACCTACATGTACATACATTGCATGATTATAGCGACACTTGTAGGCCACTTCTTAGATGGATATACATGTACATGTACATGTGCAATTCATGCAGGATAGCATTCTATGAACTTCAACGTACATTTTTTGAAATACATGTATAGTATGCTTTTACAACACTTTGCTATGTTTTGGCAGTTATCAAATCAAAACTACCATGTTTTTATTCTTGCATGGGGATTGACACTTATTTAAAAGCACTGTATTAACACAGGTGGAGCCAACTACTCTTTACTGGATAATTTTCGTCATAATTAACATTGTAATTGAAGTAATGATACCATTATCTCTGACCTATAGCTGATGGCATGGGCGAGAGAAAACGTTACCAGATATTACCAAGTCACAAATACATTATGTGTGAAACAGTCTTGTAGAACTTCTATGCCAAACGGACAGCAATGTTTCTATTTGTTATGATTGAGTAGTAAGGGCCTCTAAAACGATGTAAAATAGACCAGAATACTGTATATGGTTACTGACTCCGACACGGATATTAAGATATTTGATGGTACACGTTTGCTATGCTTTGAATTTATGAAAAATCACAAATTTACGAGAAAAAAAACCATTTCATGTGAGCATTTCAGGGAAAATGTTCATGGAAAAAACACTGGCTGTGAGCTTCTAAAACTCATAAATCAGAAAAATGTGGTAAAAAGAGACAAAACAGGAGTTGCATAAAACTAGAAAACTATGAATTGATTAATGATAATGTATACAACTTGTTAAAAATGTAATGTATTGTTTCCTCCTTATCAGGTTAGTTAAAAACAGTTCTTGTAACAGTCTCTTCAAATCGAGGAAATATCAATGACATAAAAAAGTATAAATGTAGAGTCGATAAGCAGGGCGAAGAAAACAATTTATTCAAAATTCTAAAACACGGAATTAAAGTGGGCAGTACTTTCTAACAATACGTTTGACTTTACGAATAGATTCTGGTTCATTTTTATTTTTATTTATTTGCATAGTCAATGAAGTTTTAATAAATTGAAGATGCTAAATAATGTCGCTGGACAGCTTGTACAGTACATAACTAATGGAATAAAACCATTATATCAAGTGGGCTGAGTAGTAATTCCAATGTAAATGCATGTGCGATGATAATATTAGCATGGTAATCGCCCTTACAATTGAAAGGTTTTCTGATACATAAATTATCGATATGCAGTGGTGAAACCTAACAGTCAATAACGACCACTAACGGAAGCAAGGAAATTGGTCGTTAGTGACACGTGGTCGTTGTATAATGTCACTAAAATGGGTCTTATATCCATGGTCTAATGAGCTTGCCAGACCTTATTTTGTCACCCTGCTGCCAAGATTACATAACACAGCCCATTGAGTCGCTCATAATGATGGCTTTGGCTTGATTACCTACAGTATAAGATTTGCAAAATCATATAGAAATGATTGATTGGCGAATATCAACCTAAGAAGCTATATTCAGAAAATGCATCGCAATTGGCTATGTGGGTGCGCAACATGTTATTACGAGACTAAAGCAATATCTGGATATTTCTTCAAATTTTCGTTTTCTTCGAATAAAACCCACGCTTTCGTTCTCAATTAAACGTAATTGCTGCATCAAAAGAGTAATTTTATATGCCGTTATTATAGTGCATTGGATAAAACCACAAAGTGTACCTAGGTGATTACTAAGTTCAGAGGAATCACAATTGCAGATAATTAGAAGTGCATTTAACTACAAAAAAAATACGAAAACGTTCAAAGATTGCTATAGTTCGTGTCCCATCTGTGGAAAATCTGACTGAGGTGAATATATATTCGTTCATAATGTATTTAAGATTTTTTTTAAATCCCCGAATGCATTTGTCTATTTTTCAAGCTGAATCAATAAAATCCGGTTTCGAAACAGACTGTAAATCGACCACGAACCCCAGATTGTTTTGATATTTCTTAAGGAAACGTCAACGTAAATATTTGATTATTTAAAACAAAGAGTGCCAAATTTAAGTGCAATTGCGTGGGTCTTATTGAAACTTTGTGTGTTTTTTTTGCAAGCTCACTTCACAAATTATAAATAAATGCAAGATCAATTCAATTTAAAGTCAATGCACAGTTTATTGCACACTGTACACGATTTTAGCAAATGGATAATATTCTTACAAACTGTCATTTCCATGGGTACTACTGCATTGTATAATGATATTCTTTCAATTTTCTTTCATACTGTACGTGAATGATATCGATTTCATCTACTGTATTTAAGTTGAATTGATGTTTGTTTCCCTATACTTCCTTATTAATTAGTTTCGCATTGATTCGCAATCATGGTATTAATTGAGAAAACGTTTTTCTAAAAATAGCATTTCGAACTGTATAAATACTGTATATCGATTAGATAATCACTTCCTGAAGGCACGAAGGATTAATCTCTTTATAAAACTGATTTTTCCACCTTGTTCCATAATAACAAAAGTGGTGGAAATATTGTAGGGCCTATGCCAGGTTTTTTGTCCGTTAAAATGAGCTTGGTAGCTATTTTTACCTGACCCGAATAAAATCTCCTTCGGCAATTCTGGTGCCCCATATTTTATCTTATATTAATTTTAAAAGTTTAGAAAAGCACGGTAATATTGTTTTTCTGAACACTCGTTGTCCAGGTTTTTCCAAGGACACATTTATTACAAATTCCTGTGCTATGATGTGTTTTCAGTGGCTTAATGCTACCATAATAAACAGCTTATAAACTTTTAGAAGCTGCTGAGGAATTTAATTAAATTGGCAAGTATTTAATTTATGATCCCATAATTTGTAATCTGAAATCTTAAGTACTTAGGGAACGTGCATTGAAAACAGAATTATTATAACCACGTGACGACTTTATATATCCAGTGGCTGAAACCGGCATTAAGCTAGTTAAAATTCGCTTTTAATCTCTGAATAGATGTAATGTACATGTACATCCGTCCATCGATTAGTTAAAAGTGGGAATCTTTGCCATGTACTAGTAGTTTAATGTTGTTTATATTGCTGCATGTTATTCGATTGCTTTTAAATGACAGCACCCTGGATATCGTTGCACCAAAATTCATAATAAAAACGCCATTAAAGAGCTATCACGCTATTATCTGAAAACAGTGTTTAACATATAAATAAAGAATAGACATACCGTTAGCTAATAATGTAACCCAGATTCTTTGGATAATTACACTTTCAGTTGAAGTGCAATATTATGCTGCCTCTGGCAACGCTTTTCAGGTTAATAATCACTTTTAAAATACTTGCACCTACATTCGCTTTCATAATTTTTAAAAAGAAACCTTGAAACTGCACATGTATCAATCAACCTCCCTTTAGAGGTGCTGATCAAATCCCCCTCATCAATGTTACACAATTGTAACAGAATCGCCATTTCAGTTTAAGATTATTTTAAGGTTTGCTTAATATTTAAAAAAGGCAAAGATTTTGTCAAAATTGCCAGTAACGCTAAAGGGAAGTTGATTGATATTGCATTTTATTTCAAACGTAATGGAGTTTATGTCCACAAAATTGATATTGGATTAAGGTTCTCACAGCAGTCTTCAGAAATATGCTCCCAGTGCTTGATAATCTTATAAACGTAATTGAATTAGAACAGGTTTTCCAAAAAGCTATTATATTTTGAATTTGGGTTATCGTCAATAAATATAAAAACTTTGTCTCAATTTTAAATTGTATTTCTCGGGGTGCCTTTGTCCCTCAGTTTCCCATTCACTGTTCATCATTTTAAATGCGCTTTTATAAAGCCATTTATCTATAATAATTGTTATTTTTGAATGCATAAGAGCACTGGAAATACAGTAATAGTGCGCTGAGCACTGCATGATTTTAAAGCATTGCACAAATGACATGGCCAAAGAGAAGTAGCCATTACAATTTATGGTCTTTTGTGGTCTATGGTCCATTGTTTATGGTCTATTGTGATGGGTATATACCAGTGTGCATAACCTTTTAGTGTAATTGGTGTAATCCAGCTGGCCTCTCGTGTCTGTACGCCCCACTAATGCAGAATTGCGCATTTAGTTAAAATGAATGAGCAATAAACCTGGGCCAACTATTATAAGGTTTTTTAATGAATGGGCAGTCTGATAAAACTGGAAGCTTCGATGTTACCTGAATTAAGATTGTGAATGAACGTTTTGACTCCCATTTTGTTTCCTGGTTCTTCAGGGTGTGCCTGATTAATGCGAATATTTATTTAATCGAAACTTAAAATCTAATTTTATTTATATTGTTGAATGTCACGCTGCTATCTGGTGCTTATTTTGAAGTTATCAACAAAGTACTGCCAAATATATTCGTCGAATTGACGGTGGGTTTTTCCAGTCGTTATTTTTTCCTCAAAATTTGAAATTTATGGTCTTACAAGAAACACGTATTATCTGCATAACAATCTCTTCCATGCAGGTTTTTTGTGCTGGTTAGGACTTCTGTGTTACCCCCTATTATGCAGGTTGTCAACAAATTATTCACCCCGCAACGAATTTAATGGCATATTTATTGGGTTAAGAGTCTATTTGGACACCCGGTATATGGATACCCATTATCGAGTATAACAAATGGGGCAACTCGCCTTCCCATTATTCAGAAGCGATTAACCAAAAATACCGGTGATTTGCAAAAACAGGAAACATGACAAATCCTTCGTTTACCATTTTTTTTATTATTTGAAAAGGCGCCTGTATTTTGTTTAGATAAAATTACGTTCGGAATTTTTGGTAAAAGCACACACGCCTTTCAAGGATATGCCCTTCCACAAATCGCCCCCTGTTCTCTACAGTGCAATTTGTTTTTATTCAAATGCACTTTGGGAGATATTTGTCCGAACCCGAATGTTCAAATAAAAAGAGCGGACATTCCCTTGATCCAGTTGCAGACACTTGTTGCAGTGGGCCAAGGAAATTTCCAGTTGTTTGATGGCAAGATTTTCTTTTGTATGCAGAGAGGTCAGTCGAGGTTGCATCGACAAGTTTCGATGACCCCATAGCTCAAACCAAAAAAACTGTCTCTTTACTCAGTTTTCATGATGGCAAATATTTCTGCGCATAAAACAACTTTTCAATTTTCAAAAATGTTCTCGTTGATGTCACTTAATAATGGACAATTCCATGTAGATGTACAGTGTATGAAGGAGCGAACTGATTTTTTTTATAAGTTTATTAATTTTTCTATTTTGTAATATGAAAACGATCCATATGTCTAGATGATTGTTAGCTTCGTTTGCCTTGGAATAATTTACTATTCCAACTATTGAAACCCTTAATTAGCGGTGGAAAATGATGAGTTTATTCATTTCATTATTGTCTTAGATGGAAACTTCCATAGCATTAATTAGAAGAAAACGAAAATGGTTGTCCAATGCCAAATTAATAGATTTATTGTTAAGGTGACCATAATATTTAATTAGGCTTTTTAGCAACAGAGTCATGCGCGCTTTCCCAAGATTTTTCTCAGAAAAAAAGTTTTGAAAATTTATGAAACCACAAGATTTTGACCATGGCCATCAAAACGCAGTACAGGTGTTTGGCACTAAAATTGGGCAAACGTGTAAACCTGGTTTACCCCTTGGGTTAAATACATAATATATGGAAAAGGCACTAACTGGCCTTGGGAAAGTCAAACGGATAGTTGCTAAGCAATTATAGTGTTGGATCTCACTCGATTCAGGAGCAGGTATTAAAATTGACATGTCTTCACCTGATGTCAATATTAGTAGATCAATTTAAGTTTTAACCTGTTTTCAGGCAACTGGAAGTTCCCTGATTTAAAAAATTATGTTTTTGGAGAGATGATAACGATTTTTCATTTTATATACTAGTACAAGCGTACACTGTATTGTGAAACCAATTATTTTGTCGTAGAAACCCCTTCACTGTAAATAGTGAATTGTGTTAATGTAGACTATCACGTCAAAGTAATGGAAAGGTTTATTATTTGGGGAATGACTGCAAATGGATCTTGTCACCCCTAAATGTTGACACGTGTAACAGTAACATTGCTTTTGGGAAGGTTAACAGGGATGTCAGGCATAATTTCCCCCCAAGCTATTTCATTTGTAGTAGTATCACGTATTCTGGTTAAAAATACCGAATGTAATGTACATGTACGTGTTGTCCTTTCGTCTTAAGTCTACTTACTGACATAAAGAATGACTTTCTCTAAGGCATTTGTTTGAATTCTCATCTGGATTTCATTAAGACAGTTAGTAATACCACTTTTCCTCTTACTATGATTTCGAAATTTGGACAGCCTGAATCCTCGCAGTTATTTATTTCTCGTTATGATAATGTGATGTCAGCATATGGCGAATGCATTTAAAATTAATAATTAAGTATACAGGCTACAGCCTGTCATTTTTTTGAACGTTTTGTGCAAACCCACCTTCTCCATTTCATTAAAACTCGAAATGTCAAGGCCTGACACGAGATGTTATTTGAAATTGAAAATCTTATTATTTTCAGTACAAAGATAATGAAAAATTCCTCATCATTTCATGAGAAATCATGCACACTGCCAACTTTGTCATACATGTACATTTCAGTAATTCATTCGATTTCATATAAAAATCTAAAATTGTAGTTCTTTTCTGGAGCAGCGTTTCATTTACATGTATCATTGGATTAATATAATAGTCAAACATTTACGCGGTTTTTAATTGTTTAAAGAACATGGTACGTTATCATAAGGTTGGGATATGGTCAACATTATTCCAAATTAATTGCTCTAGTCTTGTTTTTTATCAGATTTTATATCCCTATCATGGGGCATTAATTTGCGACTGAAAGTCTAAATTAACACACAATCGATTTTATGTATTTCATCATTGAATCGAGAAGAAAAACAACTTGTTTTTGCTACCCTTGTTTATCTTGTTTCACCTTCCTTCAAGTCACGTTATATACATGTAGCTGAACTTTTAACTGCGATGTTATGATAAATGAGCGTTAATTCAACCACTACCACAGTATTTATTTTTTGAAAAAACCTCCAACCTCACCTTTTCCATTTGTGCAGCTTCTGGTTGTTGTTTAAGGATCACCGCTATCTATATTTCTGTGATTAAATGATTAAGCAGTTATAGTGAATACTTTCACTTTCTTGTTTTGCTGTCGTGAAATCCGCCTCTGATAATTTTATTTCCTGGAGATTAGATGACATTTATTTCATGGTCAGCCCTTGATATAGAATTCTTGGAAAGCTTCGTAATCCAGCCCTGGACATTGTAACCCTAACTCGCTCTCCAATGGCTTTCTTGAGAATTGACATTGATTCAAATCAAATTTAATAAACCCCTGCTCGGATCCAACAAGATTGGCTTATGATTGAAAAGGAAAACAAAACTGAAATAAAATTTCCTCCTCGAAGTTATTTCCAATTGTTCTCAGCATGTTTTTTAAAAGAAAAACATGCTGAAGTTGTCAAGAAATAAATGAAAAACACGATTAAGCACTCAAGATGTTTGATCGTTGAGTTTGTTGTAACAATTCAGAAGATTTCACTCTTTTTTTTCCAGTCTGTCAGAACAAAGGAGATTCCACTCTTTATTTTAATGCTCAGAAATTAAAATTCATTTCACCTTAAAAGAACCTCGTTAAAAGCCACTTAGCACTCTACTGAAGATCAAGTAATACAACACCTAAACGGTGGGTTAGAGAATCGACCGTTACCATTCTTGTGTCAAACGATACAATAGTAAATAGCAGGATTAGTTTGGGAACATTGTACTTTTCTTCATGGTTTTCTTAAGAAAAGTCGAGTTTTTGTGTGAAGTTTTGACGTTTGGCCAATTGACACGCTGACTCTTTCTTTGCTTTTACATTTCAGCTGGTTATTACATGTAGAGCTTGCACCGAATTGTTTTAATTTAATGGCCTGTTTGACTACGCACGTTTTGACGAATCTGAATAAGTGGCCAAGTGTCATTTTCCACCAATAGTCGCTACATGATTTGACTATTTGCAAAATAGACACAATTTGTTCGTTAGGCTTACGTTGCTTAATTACAATTAGTGTGATAAGGCGCACGACCGTTGTTTCGTTGGCCCTACATCTTGTGTAACATAGTAGCTAAAAGATAAACGAATCTTCTCCCCTCGTTAATTAATTAAAAGTGGAATAGGCCCGCACATAAATCAGCTGCGAGAGATCTTCGACAAATTAATGATGTACGTGTTTTGAATAAGCAGAGATGGCCCATCAAAATATGGCTGCCAATTTGGGTGATTGGTGATTTTTAATTACATTGTTAATTAAAATCGTGACCGATCATAGCCAGCTATGTCGATTTCGTGCTCGGGAATTGCTAGCAAAATCTCGGTTAAACTTAACCGTGAAATTGGGAAGGATTCCTGACAGGACCACTTGGCCAAGGCCCATGCACTTGTATAGAATCAACAAGCTGGACAACAACATGTAACATGAATGATAACGTGTAATGTTATCTCATAATTAATTCAGAAATTCGTTTTTAAGCTGCATCTAAATCCTTTGAAAAATATACAGGACACCTGTTTTGGGGGAGGGTCTCACCAGGGGCTCTGCTGTAGCTATACCGTCGTCTGTTGATAGTGTGGATAGAAAATCAACCTGCTCTGTGTTCCACCAGTGGCGCTACTTGTAAATCTTAACCCCAAATAAAAAATTTTCTTAAATATGCGAATCACTCAAAATTCGTTTAACTTAAAGTACAATATGTCAACGTCAATCGGTACAAATATCGTATACTGAAATAAACTGTTAAAGAATTTATGCGGGTTTTGTTAAAAAAAACCTTAAAAACCTATTTTGTTGCGTTTCCATCCGTTGTTTTATGACCTATTTTCGTAGATGGCGCTGTAAATCGTAGAACGGGTCATCTCCAGCGCCATCTGTGGACTTATGGAGTCCACTGACGGTTTTGGGATGAGTCGTTTGGAGATTAGAATACGCTTTAGTAATCTGTGCTTAAAAATAAAATGCCATCAGATTGTGCTAATTTAGGTTAGTTAATTGCTCAGATAACGTTTGCACTTGACGCTTTCATTATCCGGCTGATAAAGATAATCTCAGCTTTGGACACTAATCTCTTCTTAGCGTTTGAACAATTGCATAACAACTTTATAATTTGACAAAACAATAGTTTTATTGCTTCGTGGATGATCCAGTAGTCAATTAATGTTCTGAAACCTAATACGGGGGATGCAGGGGCTTAACTGTAATCCTTTTTTAATGAAGTCGAAAGTTATGGGTAATCCTGACCTACACTACACTTATAATGGGCGCATTTGGCTAAATTAAGGTTAAACCTGCAGTTTAAGGAACCTAGTACCAATTTGGACCTGTGTATTAATGAAATGCCTCAATAAGACCTTTTAATTACTATTTGAAATTAAAATTTAGGAAGAAACATAGCGGATTTCGTTTTGTTATTGGGATTATGAATGCAATGGTATAAATGCACTTGTAACTTGAAACTTTCTCTTAAACTTAGATCGATTTCACCTCATAATGTCGATGGTATAATTTATACGCACGCATCAACAATTAATTTCCCATTTATTTAAAAGGGAATCAGGAAATACAATCCGTAACAATGAAATGAATGGTTATGGAATAGTCAAGGAAATTCAATCACAAATTGAATTAATACCTCAAAAGTCAAGAAATAACCCGTCATCTATTAATTGTTCATGTGTGTAAGGTGATAGAGTAATTAAAAGCTATAAAACCAAACTTGCAATTGGAGGAAGCACTTTTGGGGAAGAAATCGATATTGAAATAGTCAATTAAAAAACTAATCTAACTTTTTTATTTCCGTATGCAATTCATTGTTCTATTTCCTCTTTACGGATAATAAGCAATAAACTAATATTACATTCCTTAATCATCATACAATGTATTTCATATTGTTGCATTTTCAGTGGTCATGTGGTTAGGGAAATTTATTTTCAAAACTGGAAAAGTCAGGGAAGTTGAAAATGTCATTTCTGGGGGAACCCTATTGAAGCTGGTATTGATTTATAAAAAAGGATATTACGATCATTTAGACGTACATTTCCATTATTTGTTTTGCTGCATAGCAAGGGTAATCATCGACATTAAACCATTTAATGAATTTTTGTGTAACTTATGATTTAGAATTATCCTGAATATACATGTACTTGTTTAACTGTACCTACAAAAAGCCAGTACCAGACGTAAAGCATGATCAGAATGCCGAAAAACTATCAGCATTTCAAAAAATTTACAAAAAAACATTTATGATTTAATTAATACGTGAAAAATTTGCAAGATTGCTAATTCGCGTCTTATTAAACATAAACGCTGCTGACCTCCTTGGTGCCAACTCACCGACTGATTTATTTACATTAAAACTGAGGGAAAAATCACGTATTAGCAACACAAAGAAGAAATGTGCATAAAAAATGAGGTTGGCAATCCATTGTTACTGTACACATGTAATTTAAGCGAAACAAAACGAACACTGGACGGCAGTTCGTACGAATAATGAAAATATGGCATGAAAAGGAATTTGACGCGATATTTTTATGTATATTGTTATACCACATCCTTCTGGAAATGTCATTAAACTCCACTTCTGTTTCCTGCAACCTGTTCGTGAAATCGATTTGATCCTTTATTCGCTCACAATATGGTGCATGATTTACATTGAATTTTTTTCCCTTCAAAATTTCGTATCGAACACTAAATCCATCTAAGGGAATACCTTCAAGCCCATTAAGCTGAAATGGCAACTCATTTCATCAATCTTTATTCTAAATAAATTCGAAAAATATGTTAAACGTTTAATAATTCGCACGTTTGATCTCTGCAGTACGTGTATATATGATGGGACGTTCAAATATTACCAGCACATATCACAAATCACGGGATTTTTGCGGTATTATCATTTGTTTAAACAGCTCCAGTTGATAGAATTGAAGGCATTGAAATATTTTTACTAGCATTGTATATGATAATAAATCCAAGTTGCATAACATTTTTCGTTCATTTCGTCCATATGGCCTCCTAGGTCACCTGTTTGTGTAGCCCACATTCAGTGTACATGTATCACGCTCATAATGCGACAACCTATACTTATAACATACCCGGTTTTATTGAATGTAAAATTAACATTAAAATAGTATGTAATTTTCATTTTTTTTTTCTGTCTGTTTGACAGGGAAGTGGAGAGGATAAAGAACAGGAGCGCCCTGACAACAAATCTACAGCCGTGAAATTTGGATGGGTCAGAGGAGTGTTGGTATGTGTCGAGTTATTGTAAACTATTGTTAGTCATAGGAGGAAAAATAAACCGATTTAGAGCGGGACCCGTGTTAAATTAACCACGATTCATATTTCGAAACATACACTGTGATGTCCAGTTTAGTCATGGAATTCGTGATCATAATTATCAGAAAACTGTTTTCCTCATAAGGAAGAATAGGTGTTGTCAGCGATATGCATACGGAAGAATTCAGGAATGATAACCTAATATACTTAACTCAGTAATTATTTTTAAAACAAATCCTTTGTTGGAATACACAAATGCAGGGTGACTGACGACTCACCTGTATTTGTGTATTTCAAGGGAGGATTATTGATAGATGGACTAGTGTGATGAACTGGGTGCACATCTGCGTTAAGAACCAAGGAACGTTGTTGGGAATTATGGCTTTTATGTTCTAATTAATATTAAAATAATAACGCTATTTGTTGAATAAATAATAGAAACATACCTGTTCATTATAATGCATAAGGGCATTTTGACTTGCCTACATATTTATACTTATGCCTTAATTTTCGTTAATAAATAATTCTGTAAATATTATAGTACGTCAGAAGATAAGGATAAGTGTTTCATGACGTTCCTTGCTTATTTAATTTGAAAAAAAGAGACGTCCAAAAAAATATTGTCATCACATCCTTTTCGTAAATTTCAGACTCCCCACATCAGATGACATTGTACTTGAACGTCCCCTCTTACTTAATCAGCTACGAATTCCTAAACATAAAAATGTCTGTTAATGGTTTATTATCAAATTTGATCAACTAAATATAGTATTGGAGGTTTAATTTTAGCGTAATTCAAAATTGCTTGATCGTGGAATATTTGAAATGGTGACCCGTGATTCTATTTTTAATATTATTCGGAATACGATGCAGAATACCTGCATGATTTCATGATATATATATATATCAGCACTTTATGCATATTTCAGATAAGATGTCTTCTGAATATTTGGGGTGTGATGTTGTTCCTGCGCTTGTCCTGGGTCGTAGGTCAAGCAGGCATCTGTGAGTGTCCCCACCAAACCACCGTCATATAGACTTTGCATTTATTGATAATGACATGTGGTATTTATAATTTTCAGTGCAAGGTATCATCATCATCTTGGTGGCCTGCCTTGTCACCCTATTAACTGGCCTTTCTGCCTCTGCAATTTGCACGAATGGTCAAGTAAAAGGAGGTCGGTACATACACAGCACATGATATGCTAATTTATCAAGTCGTATTGAATTCTAAAAAAATTCATCTAATTTTACTCTTGGCCAGGTGGGACCTACTATCTCATATCTCGTAGCCTCGGGCCTGAATTTGGAGGCTCGATAGGTTTAATTTTCTCGGTGGCCAATGCTGTTGCCTGCGCAATGTATGTGGTGGGATTCTGCGAATCTTTCACAGATATGTTGCAAGTAAGTTTGGTTTCAAATATTCAAATTGGTTCACAACTCCTTTCGGACCTATTGAATAGGTCATTTCAATATGCAAATGCGTGTCTTAAAAAGTAGTTTCTCCAAGTATTTTTTTTCTGAATTTCTGGACAGGCTTAACGAAATTATTTAAATTTTCTATTTTTTTTTTTACGATGAGTTTAATATTTTGTATCACTATTGTGATAATGTTTCTGATTTAATTTATTTTCAGTCATTAGATGCTACCATCGTGGGAGACAAACTGAACGATATCCGAATCATCGGAACCATCACGCTAATTATTTTGCTCGGCATTACAGTTGTCGGCATGGAATGGGAAGCAAGAGTAAATAATTAACGATGAAATCAAATAGATCTTGGGGTGTCTGGGGAACATCTGAGAATTAATTTATGTTTCTCGAAATTTTCAAGGCGCAAGTTGGCCTATTGTTTATTTTGCTGGTTGCTATGGTAGATTTTGTTATCGGGAGTTTTATTCCGCCCACTGAAGCTCAGCAATCGAAAGGATTCTTCGGATGGGATTGTGAGTTTTTCGTTGATTTATTTATGTTACATTGCACTAAAATTTTGTTTCATTAACTACTTATTAGCTATCATTAAGAATTATTAACTAAAATTTCTGGAAAAATCTTATTGTATAATTTTAATTAATTTCGCAATTATAGCAATCATTAATGAGATAACTTAATTACATAATCAAATCTTTTTTAGTCGAAATTTTCCAGCAAAACTGGGGTCCGGATTACCGTGAAGACAACACGTTTTTCTCGGTCTATGCAGTCTATTTTCCGGCAGCTACGGGAATTTTAGCGGGTGCGAACATCTCAGGAGATCTGGCGGTAAGTTGACATTAGACAGGTTGATACCAATAAAGTTATTTTTACACTGCAACAAGCAGAAAGTAAGACGACTGAGAGCTGACTGAGCTGGTTTATTACATTGGTGTCTCACAACGAACTCTAAAAAATGTCAAATAATAATGTACTGAATATGCTTTTTTATTGCGTTGCACTTGGGATCCAAACAATTCGAGACATTCAAAATTTCAGTGGTTTTGCTTTTATATAATTTATCACGTTGCACATTCATGTACTGTATGGCAATGAAGAAAATTTGGTTTACAACATGCTCAATATTTCGATCACTTCTCAACAGGATCCTGGACAAGCCATTCCGAAGGGAACGCTTTTGTCAATACTTATTGCAACAATCAGCTATATTGTCTTTGCCATAATTGCGGGTTGTGTTGCGGTTCGGGATGCCGATGGCATCATCGACCATTTAAACAACGGTACTTTTCAAAACTGTGCCATGAACAACACTTGTAACTTTGGACTCGCTAACAATTTCCAGGTACTTTCAAACCACGTCATATGTTACCATTATCTTAGTTTAAAGTTAAAGAAAATGGTGCAAATATAATTTTCAATAGGTCATGGAAATGGTTGCCGGTTTTGGTCCACTGATTTATGCCGGATGTTTTGCCGCAACGCTGTCAAGTGCTTTGGCCAGTTTGGTTTCTGCACCCAAAGTGTTTCAGGTTAGTCCTAATATCGAGCAGTTTCGAGATCCCATTGAAACACATGTAATGTAATCATACTAACCAAAGCTGAACCTTTGAGCGTTTTCTCTTGCTGTTTTGCATTTTCTTGAAAGTCTACCAAAAATTTATCTTTGCTGTCGTGTTATAATCTGATCGTTACAGGCACTTTGCAACGATAGATTGTATCCATACATTCATGTATTTGCAAAGGGTTATGGACGTGGAAATGAACCAATCCGTGGCTATCTATTAACCTTCGTTATTTCTCTGGGATTTATTTTAATAGGTATGTTGTTGTTGTACCTTCATCAAGTAAATGAAAGAATTGCAATTGTTTATTCCTAGCCCAAGTAAAACAAATATTTGTTGTAGCACTTTGGTAGTCAGATCAATGTTATGAACTGAAACCATCACCATGATACATAAATGATGTGTCGGTTTTATGGTATACTTATCTTCATTACTGCACTATAAGAAAAATCGATAGGCGACGTGATCCCAATGACTTATATTATCTGTCAGAAATGGTGTTATATGACATGATATTGGCAGGAATTGAATTAACCAATTATGTGACATACATGTGTACGTAAGCTTTTTATTTCTCATTGATCAGTTTTATGTAGACATTAACGATTTTCGTTAGTTGCTTAATTTTTCAAATCATATTATTGTCGTTATACATGTAATATCTAGTTATCTTTAAAGTCTATCGAAACCTTTTTTTAAAACTTTTGTTCTCCTTACAGTTAAGTTAAATTACTTTCCTGTATTACAAACATGTTTGCAGTGATTGCCATGCTAAAGGGGCAGCACCTTTTTTTTTACAATATCGAACGTGCCCAAAACAAATTATAAAAAAACGTCACTGGTATAAAGTCACATACATCAATTTAACAAATGAATCATTGGTGCTTGTATTTAAATAAGTTGTGTTAGAAAATTTAAAATTTCGCAAAATTTAATAATTGACATATGTTTTTGCAGCGGAACTAAACGCAATTGCACCCATCATTTCGAACTTCTTCTTGGCGTCCTACGGTTTGATTAATTTTTCTTGTTTCCATGCATCATTAGTAAAATCTCCAGGTTAGTTTGGCTGTTCTATATTTTTTCATTGGACGCATTATGGCTAGAATATTTGACACATTTTGTGCTTCTATTATTTAGGCTTTCGGCCATCTTTCAGATACTATAATATGTGGGTCAGTCTTCTTGGAGCTCTGTTATGCCTGGCTGTTATGTTTATCATAAATTGGTGGACAGCTCTGATCACCTTTGGAATTTGCTTCGGTCTTTATATTTACATATCATACGCCAAGCCAGGTACGTTATGTTTTTGGATTTAGTAAGACAATTGGATGAAATGAATGTACTTGTAGCTCTACATAACGGGTTTTACTATTTCAACAACACTTACAGGATTGTTCACCATAAATATGGTTCTGTACGTTGAAACACAGAAAACGACAAATTTGAAAATAATTATCGTTTGATTAATTTTAGATGCCAACTGGGGCTCGTCTACGCAGGCCCAAGTCTACCGAACAGCATTGCAATCTGTTATTAAATTAAACCAAACTGAAGAGCACGTTAAAAACTACAGGTCAGCATAATTAAAATATTTTTCTCTATATAATTTCTTACAAATTAGTTTTACTACCGTTGACGTCACTATTGTGTGATACACCCATGCTGATTTGTAAAATCGATTGCGTGTATTATTGCGTTTTAATTTCGCGTGTATATTTTTACATGTTGCATACTAAGAGTTTTAATCGCTTGCAATACGTGCTTACTTTTTTTTCGTATATCTCCTCTTCACGTTTTCTCAGATGGCCAGTGGATGGCCCAGCGGAATGATTTTGCTTTCACCGTCAATGTAACCTAATCACGTTTATCTAGCACATCCGGGCATGCAGTATAAGCTACAAAACAAATATGCCAACAAATATTTTATGATCCAGATTCAGACGACAGCTTTGTTTGCTCTCAAAACAGTCAGAAGTAATGAAAAACAGAAAATATATCGAATGTCCAGTAAATTTTTTTTGCGGCCAATACAGAATGAACATTTATTAAAAATTATTGCTAAATCGATCCGCACACAATGCTAGAGAGGAGGATTGCCTGGTTATTCTTATTCTGTTAGATATGTGGTCATGCCTATTGCAAGCTTAAGTACAGAAGCTGTCGCCATAATCGTGTGATGTACGCATTTATGTGCAAGAACTCTAAAATCCAGCCCTCTCCATCAACATCATCATCATTTCTGTTGTTGTTTCAGGCAGTTAATTCTTGCGCAGTGAGATCCACACTGCATTGTTGTTGTACTGAAAGATCAATGCATTTGTTTACACAGACCGCAAATATTGGTGCTCACTGGCATGCCTAGCAACCGACCTTGTCTGGTCGATTTTGTACACAGCTTCACCAAAAATCTGAGCTTAATGGTGTGCGGACACATTTTAACGGTAAAGAGCGTTTATATTTTAAAACTGTACCTTTAGAATATGTCACGTTCTCGACCTCCCTACCTTCATCAAAGGAATAAAAGAAATGTGCATTTTATGTACATATTTAGATAGTTTTCCAAATAATATTTTGTTGTGAAAAAATAATAATTTTAATAACAAATTTTATAAACTTTGATAATATTTGAGGATTTCCTTTTTCTAACAATAAATGCATTGTTTTAAAAAGAAAAGAAATATAAAAATATCTGTTTACATACTGGATACCCACTAATGTGGGTAATTCGTCTGTCTTATTTATTGCAACCCACAACCGCTTTCATTTTTATTATAGAAGCCTGTGACTCAAAAAATGCGGAATGTGTATATGCGGCAAGCTAATAACTGGTTGTCCAAACGGAAGATTAAAGCTTTTTACAGCTTAGTGGAAACTGATAATATCGTTCTTGGAGGAAGATCACTAATGCAGGTATAAATTACCAAAGTTGCATCATGTTAAATTTACTGTAACTGTACCCCCACCCAAAAAGATGGCTTTGATTTCCTCCTTTGTTCAGCTATCGTTCAGCTATTGTTGTGGTTATTCCCTCCTTTGTGCATTTTCTTAACATTATGTAATTCTGTTGCACACGGCATTTGCATTCATGTATAATGTTAATTTCGAATTTGTTTAGGCTGTTGGTATGGGAAAATTGCGGCCAAACACATTGATGCTCGGATATAAGAGTAATTGGAGAACCTGCGACCCAAAAGAGTCTTTGGACTATTTCAGTTTAATTCAGTAAGTTCAATTTGTGTTGTATTTATTTTAAAGCACATTGATGCATTCCAACTCACTGTCGGATTTTTCGCTTTTCTAGCGAAGCCTTCGATAATTACCTAGCAGTCGGGATTTTAAGGTTGCAAGACGGTCTGGATTATTCGCTCATTTTAGAGGAAGAAGACATATTGGCCACGGCAGCCTATTTAGCTGTGCCTAATCAAACGTTGAGTGCTTCCATCGATTCCAATATGCATTTACGTCACAACATGTCCTCGTCTCAATTGTCCACTGGTAAATATAAGTTTTTATGCCCATTATTTGACACAATATTTTAGCTTGTTTCAACCTGTCTTATTTACTCAGAGATATATAGGTTTTTATTTTTACCAGACATGGTTATATCTAGGCAAGCCATGCTTATATAATGCTGTCAATTTTGTGATTTTTGATTTCGTGAATTTTTATTTTCTCTTGCTTACTCAAATTAAAGAGGGTAAATACTACTGCCATTACTTGTATGGCTACAGGTTGGGTAAGTAAATATTGATCGTTGCGTGCAATAGTGTGTGTGCGTATCAGCATTTTGTAGGCTATATTAATGATATTTGTTTTCAAAAACGAATTGATGTGTACGCGCCAGAGGTACAAATAACCTTTATAAGTTAATTTTTAAGCTATGGTGATCCTTTTGAAATTCTAGAAGTTTAGAATTGTAGGTCCACTTAATTATGGAGCAAATACAACTTTGATTTTGCAAATTCAGTGTTGCATGCTTGGTCCGTTTTGTGCTGGAAATTAATTTGATTGATACATGTATGTATGAACATGTATCTTACTCTGGAATTTGCCTCTTTTTTGTTGAAATTACATCATTAGCTGCTTCCCCATTGAGCTAAGTAAATGCATAATTGTTCGTAACTTTTACTTGAACCAGGAATATGTGCTTAACTCGAAAGCATCATGGTTGTTTTTCCATGAAAATCTACAGATAAATTAATATATTTGGTGTGCTAAACCTAAACACTGCTAAACCTAATCACTAAATGAACCATCGTCGGGTGCAAATTAACATTAATACTATAATAGCTGTATATCCTTTGTAAAAATGTGTATTGCAACATTTGTGTAAAATTAGTATTCTTATAATTATGTGGAATTAATATTTAATCAAACAATATTTCGATATTGCTTAGATAAATGCAGAATCGACTTATGAAAATATCATGCATTTGTTTTCCTATTAAAGGAGGAAGTTCAAACGAGAATAGCCCTCCATCCACACCAGGAATGGATCGTAATACGAGTTTCAACGTATCCAATAATCCAGACGGTCATTTGGCTAATGATAAAATCATTTTGGATTCAACGCATCTTACCAAAGGGCACGATATCCCTAAAGACATTTTAAGCAATTTGAATCAGTTTCAGAGAAAGCACAAGGGAACAATTGATGTTTGGTGGTTATACGATGACGGAGGTACAAAAAGCCAATATATTTTTTTAATGTGAACAAACTAAATTAACCACTGCTAATCGCTGACTTTTGCTTTGAATTTAGGATTGTCCTTATTACTGCCTTACATTCTGACCACCCGTAAACACTGGAGCTCTTGCAAGTTGCGCGTGTTCTCACTTGCCAACCGTAAAGATGAACTAGACAAGGAACACAGAAAGTGAGAATTTCATATACAGCGTTCATAAAGTTTAAATTGCTGATATGCATAACAACTAAATAGCTTTCTATACGATCTACATGATTTTGTGAATTTTTATTCCAAATATGTTGTACTATTTCTTGCAGCATGGCAGCTCTTCTGAGTAAATTCCGAATAGATTATTCCGATGTCGTCATCATCCCAGACATTAATAAGAAGCCTTCTGACGCTAGGTAAAACGAATTACATCTTGATTTTTCTTTTCCATTTCATTTTTTACTGCAGCCGAAATAATACGGTTTTTGTGTTTTTAAATATTTGCAGCCAATACGAATTTAACATGCTTATCGAAAAATTCAAAGAACAGGATGGCCAGCAAGTTGATGAGGAGAACTCACTGGTGATAACGCAGTCAGAATTAATTGCTTTAAAAGACAAGGTAATTGATTTATGCAAAAGCCCTCAATTTATCAAAATTGTGCTTGGATGTTATAAGGACAACATTGTGCCATGGAACTATACAGGTTTTGTTACCAACGATTTTTACTTTTAATTTACAGACCAACCGGCATATCAGGTTAAGAGAGCAACTATTAAAACATTCATCAACATCAACGTTAGTCGTGATGTAAGTTCAGAATTTTGATCGATGTTTCGCCCCCGTATTCTAGTGTAATCATTGGCGAACTTATCAGTTTGATGTACTGCACCATTTTCAGGACATTGCCAATGCCTAGAAAGGGCACTGTATCTGCAGCCCTCTACATGGCCTGGCTGGAGACGTTAACGAAAGATATGCCACCATTCCTGCTAGTGAGGGGCAACCAAACGAGCGTTTTAACGTTTTACTCTTAAAAGGAAAAAGGCTGTTGTCCACTGTCTGGACTTTATTCCATTACTATTCAAGTCATTCGTATGTAGAGGTGGAGCAGATGAAAATGAAATGCGACTGACCCTGTTAGCACGTACTCTCTGCATGTCGTTGCAGTTTGTAAAGTTGATCCCATATCGGACATCTGTGAATCTCAGGAGGCTAACGAAGTGCCAAGATGGGCTATAAGCATCGCAGCTATTGGATCTACGTACAAAAAAGGTGTAATTAATACATGTAATTATATGCCGATTACATTTGTGAAGGGAAATAGTCACAACTGTTAGTATATTTCTCAGAAAATGTATTTTATTTTTGGTATATTCAAGTTTTCATATACGATTCATCGAGTGTTTTATACCCATTTCATCTTAGTGCATGGTTAAATATTAAGCAACTAACAGATTTGCCAGCTGGATTGGAAAACCTTTTCTTTTTTTAGGAAATCCTGGATTATTGCTAACATATATTTTGAGAAAAGCGTTAAGAAAAGTCCCACGTAGATGCAGTAATACTCAAGAATTAAAGTGCCACTTCTAACAGGAATTTTTAGAACAAATTGTTATAAAAGACTTATAAAACGAGGTAAATTATTTAAATTTGAATATTTATTGTTAATCGAGATGATTTGTCTTCCATCGTGACTACTCCCAGTCTCATGACAAACACTTAACGACCAATTTTAACACACCTTTCCTAAATTTCTTGGCAATTTGCGCAGCTAAAAGTGAACTAAAATTTAGAAAATATTTTAGCCAAAACAAAACATTGTCACTGATACTTTGTTGATAACTGGAAGTCAAATAAAAATATTCTGAAAATTTCTACTGTTGGGATGCATTGTTTGAGTCAACTACTTGTTATATCCTTTTCTTTTTAGTTATATTTGCAAACGTCTATCATCAATACATGGTCTTATGAATGTTTGTTATGAAATCTTCACAAGTCTATCAGGGTGTCTCAGAAGACAAGTCAGGTAAATTATTAATCGTTTGAAGTATACTAAATATTTCACAAAGACGTGGATTTCAGATGGCTAATAAAAATATCTCAGCTAAGACTTCTTCGGCTGATGTAATTTAGGATTCCGCATCAGCTGGAATAATTCGAATATTCTGATTGTGATTTTTCCAACAGTCGTCTCCCAGGCAACTACTGGGACTTAAGTTCCCCAAAATTCAGCCACAATTGTTCTTTTTCGGGCTGTAATTTTGTGATTTCCCTATTAGTCTAATTAGTCCATGTATTTGTGAAGTGTTGTCCACCACCAAGAATAGCAACAGAATGTTTCAAGACTTACACAAAAATGAGAGAGGAAAAATTACCGAAGTTCACATTTATTTATTTGGGCCTTTTCGCATTGTTATTCAGCAGTGAGATTGTACATTCCAATCGTGACATTACTACCAACAAATGCTTAACTCAAATATATCTAACGCGCCTTAATAGCAGCAACCAAATGGTGAGATCTACTGGAATAATGAATGTAAACCGCAATTCTTGATCATGAGGAATTTGGTAATATTTTACACCCAATGGTTGGATAACTACGAATTCCCACAACTGACCGAACGAAAAAGCCTAAGTGCGACGAATTATTTTCTTTTATTAAGTTTCCTTAAAAAACTAAATTACTGATCGAAAGAAGCTAAGAAATCTGCGATAATCTTTTTCAACTCCTGATCAACAGCCGGGCTAACTTGACCTTCGCTGGCAATCTTTGCTAAAACATCCTTTTTGGCAGTGCGCATGTGCTGCAAGAATTCTCGCTCAAATTTTGTGATCTTGGATGGGTCCATTTTATCGAGATGACCTTTCACACCGGCATAGATAACAGCAACTTGCTCCTCAATACCCATAGGAACTAAAATTTTCAGATAAAAAACATGAATCAATAATACCCAGGCATGCTAAAACACTGGTGAAAAGTAAAAATAACCCTTACCATACTGTCCTTGTTTCAACAATTCTGTCAATCGAACTCCTCTGTTAAGCAGTTGTTGAGTGGAAGCGTCCAAATCTGAACCGAACTGGGCAAAAGCAGCTACTTCTCGGTACTGAGCCAACTCTAGTTTCATGGACCCGGCAACCTAGTAAGAAGGGTCAGTTATCAGCTGATAAAACAGGTGTCTGCTATACCATAATCTAAACTCAACTTTTCCTCACCTGTTTCATGGCTTTAGTTTGAGCAGCCGATCCGACACGACTCACAGACAAACCGACGTTAATGGCTGGACGGATACCTTTGTAGAACAACTCGGTTTCCAAGAAGATTTGACCGTCGGTGATGGAGATGACATTGGTCGGGATGTAAGCAGACACGTCACCAGCCTGGGTCTCGATGACTGGAAGAGCAGTCAGAGATCCTCCTCCGAAATTGTCGTTCATCTTGGCAGCACGTTCCAGCAAACGGGAGTGGAGGTAGAACACATCACCGGGGTACGCCTCGCGACCGGGAGGACGACGCAACAGCAGGGACATCTGACGGTAGGCAACGGCTTGCTTGGACAAATCGTCGTAAATGATGAGGGCGTGCTTTCCATTGTCGCGGAAGTACTCTCCCATGGCACACCCAGAATAGGGAGCCAAGTATTGCAAGGGAGCGGCGTCGGATGCAGTGGCACTCACGATGATGGTGTATTTCATCGCATCTACAGAGCAGGAAAAAAAGGTAAATACAGCAAAAACACACGCATGTTGGAGTGAAATTAACCATGATGTTTTCCACCTACCGGCATCAGTAAGTCGCTTGACTAACTGCGCCACTGTACTTCTCTTCTGGCCAATGGCGACGTAGATGCAGTAGAGCTTTTTCTTCTCGTCAGCGCCATCATTGAACCTCTTCTGGTTGATTATCGTGTCGATAGCAACGGCAGTTTTACTATGAAACAATCGTCATGAGAAATCAATGCAGGTAACAGACATTAGCTAGTTTCAGTGGATTTGAAATAGATTTTAAGATCCTTACCCAGTTTGCCTGTCTCCAATAATCAACTCACGCTGACCACGCCCAATGGGTACCAAACTATCCACGGCCTTGATTCCAGTTTGCATAGGTTCTCGCACAGAGATACGTGGAATGATGCCAGGGGCTTTTACGCCCACACGAGCTCGCTTTGCATCTTTAAATGCACCCTATTCGACCATGAAAAAAATGACTTTTTACCCAATTATCATAGAATAGGTACCACGCAAATTTCGATAAAAAATAAGCACCTTTCCATCGATGGGATTGCCCAAAGCATCAACGACTCGACCCAACAGTTCGCTCCCGATAGGAACGTCGACAATGGCTCCCGTTCGCTTGACAATGTCGCCCTCTTTGATGAGCTTGTCGTTACCGAATACGACAACACCGACATCGTCCTCCAAGTTAAGGGCCATCCCCTTCAAACCGCTGGAGAATTCCACCATCTCCTCGGCTTGGATGTTTGTTAATCCATAAACACGGGCAATGCCGTCACCAATGGACAGCACTCTTCCGGTCTCTTCCAAGTTGACCTTAGGGGCTGACCCCAGAATTCTCTCCTCCAAAATAGAGGAGACTTCAGGTGAAGAACCTGAACACGCAACAAGAACATGGTTTAAGCAAGGAATTAGGAATCAGTATTTCTTAAAATATACCCCTATCTAAGGTTAATTTTATTGTGTTTAAAAGGTTGAGGCTATTAACCATGAAATATTTCCATAAATTTTGTAGCGAATTGCCCATTCTGCTGGCTAACTTTTTTTTTTTTTAATTTCAGATATTTTCTTCAACACAGTTCAGCTTACCTCCTGCATTGGTACGGCTGGTAGTCGAAAACTTTCTTCCAGCTACCAAACTAGCCTGCAAGGCCCTTTGGGTTACCTGCGCACATTTAAAGTACTGTTAGCATCACGTAAAACATTACAACACTGGAGGTAATGAACGATTTACGAATAGGAAGAAGATACTTCCATTTGGTAAGTTTCTATGGCTAAGAATAGATGTTAGGTATGCATATGCCCTACATACGACCTACATGCTCACCGCAAAGTATGAGGACTAATTTTATCGATTTATTTTAGCCACAAATTCATTTTAAAGAAATTGACCCGCAAACACTTTAAACAATTAAACGCCTCGCTGCTCTGAGAATTAAATTCCCATAGAAAGTAATGCAGAAATTGCCACAATTCAAGGCCAGTGCAGCAAAACTCCCATCGATTTCACCTCGGATGACCGTGAGGATGTATGCGTAGCTTTAAATCATTTTATTTTTTTCCATGCTCATTTTTATATCACAACTCTCCCCCGCGTCTTTTAATTGATTTTTCTGATTATTTCAAGCAAAATATTCCTGCGAAAATGCATTCATTTCCGCAACATGGCTGTGTCGGCATCTTGGCCGGTGGGCCGCACAAAAAACAACCACATTTGCATTTTGAAATCTAATGCGTGCGCTTTATTTGCATTTACAGCGACGGTCATAGCTATCTATTTAACGCAAAAAGGCTGAAAACTTGCCTTAGGAACGTGTTTTGGGAGCTGGAGAGCCACTGAAGAGGCCAAACGAGCTGAGAGCAAAGCCATGTTTACGGTCGTCCTTCACGAGTCGAGAAGAAGATGACCGCCAGCTGGCGCTAACGAAGTTCAGTTCTGAGCGAAAACCCCGTAGAATATACTCTCACAACATGCCTCATCCAGACGCGTGTGTATAGTGTGAGAGGCTATTTGTCAGGACCCATCATGCATTGCGCTTCTATAGCAGAAGGAGAAGACAGAAGTTCCATGGACGAAAATAAGTCGTTGTTTTGGAAGTAGGAAAATGTCGTGCAATTACGCCGATGGATTGTCTCCTTATCAACATAAAGGGAAATGTGGACTCGCAGAGGTAAGACACTTTGGCGGTGCCGTTTGTTTGGTTGGAAATGTCATGCACATAGCTGTGCATCGTTTATGACACAACCATGGCTGCAAGACATGGATGGCGCTAAAATAGAAATGCTTTGTAAAAGTCAAATGATGAAAAATTCCACTAGGAGCTCAGCACGTTGGATATTACATTATCATTATCATTAGTCATTTACAGAGTACAGAATCTGGCCGGAATCTGGACCACAGTCTAGATGTCCCACTATATTGGTGCCGTAATCATTGAAAATTTGAAATTGAGAAAATTTATATGAAGTGATGTGTGGTTGATGAGTATAAATGACTGCTTTTAGTATTTGGGTATTTTAGGAAAACGACGTAGCCCTAAGTAAACTTTGTTGCAAATCTGGATGACAAATAATTGATTTTCATCCAATGTTTTATAAAATAGCCATCATTTTACATCAACGTACTATTCCGCTCATATAGGCGTGACTATGGGGGATTATGTTAGTCACATAAAGGCACATTTCAAAAGATAAACGTCAAAGACCACATTTTTGCGAAATCAGACGACAAATGATGGACTCATTATTTGACCTGGTGTCATAATTTGGATGCTCCTTGAGCCTCCTTTCCCATTCTCGCTCATAAGATATGATGACAGAACTTGAACTTTCCCTTACATGTATATAATACATTTTTCGTCTTCCTTGTGGGAATGCATGTAGTGGATCTACGGGTAGACACCTGCATAGAGATAATAAAAACCCATTATCTTTTGCATCACATTAGAGCTTAATAGTTTGGAATTGATGATGTTTAGGTGTTTGATACTGAGGCGACTGTACACGAGAAAATTGAGAAACTTGCTGAATGGATAAGAAATGCGAAGCATGTTGTTGTCCACACAGGTGCAGGAATCAGCACTTCTGCAGGGATTCCCGACTTCCGGTGATTAGCTTCGTTAACAGAATTTTTTTTTATAAATTGCTTCAGTGTGGTAGTATTAACCTATATCTTTCTTGCCTTATTGATTAGTGGTCCAAAAGGTGTTTGGACTTTAGAAAGCAAGGGCCAGAAACCGAGCATGAATATTTCGTTCGATGAAGCTCAGCCAACCAAGACTCACATGGCCTTAATTGGTCTTCATAAAAACGGATTTGTACATCACATTGTTACTCAAAATGTGGATGGGTTGCACCTGAAATCAGGATTTCCTCGTTCCTGCCTGTCTGAATTACATGGTAACATGTTCGTTGAACAATGTGCTCACTGTGAAAGGTAAGTGTAGATGTTTATATTTTTATCTTGCAGTACATGTATGTTATTTCCACGGGGCTTCTGAAATTTCAAATACATGTACCAAATTGACATAATTACAACCAGTTGCTGTATTCTTCCCATACTATCCTTCAGCAAGCATAAACATCTTTTTGAGCAGTCCTAATATTCAGAGCAGTAATCTGAATTTTTTTGTAGGATTTTCTTTCTGTCGTCATTTAATACTAAAATCAAAATTTTTTTTTTTTTCAAAGACAGTTTGTTCGTTCTAAGTCTGCACCTACTGTTGGGCAAAAGTGTTTGGATAAACCATGTCCGGTGAGCAAGCCTGGTGGTCGAGCATGTCGAGGGAAACTACATGACACTATATTAGACTGGGAAGCAGAATTGCCTTATAAAGATTTGGACGCTGCCACGTCACACTCAAGGTATGTGTTAGTTCGAACTCTTCAAGATTATCGTTGGAAATTAATGTTTGTATTGATTCCACGTGGCTGCTATTCTTGCAGGCAAGCTGACTTGAGTCTGTGTTTGGGATCTACTCTACAAATTATTCCCAGTGGGAATTTGCCCTTGCATGCAAAGAAAAACAAGGGAAAACTTGTCATCTGCAATTTACAGCCTACCAAACATGTGTGTAGCAATATTCTGATTTTTGAAATTTAATGTCTAGTGAATTTGCTGAAATTCATGAAATGAACAACTTTGGTCATCCTAACTTTTCTGACTGCAGGACAACCGGGCCGATCTCATAATACATTCATATGTAGACAGCATAATGGAGCATTTATGCAAGTGTTTGGGTGTGACTATTTGTGATTATTCCAAGCAGTGTGACCCAACCGTTATGGCTGCTTCCCAAGAAGAAAGCAAAGGACGAAGCCTCATTGAATGGACACTTCCTGATATTGCTGAGACACTGCCAAACAAAACCCATCCGAAAACTGCCCGCAAAAGAAAATGTGAGAAATTCTGCGATGATTTCGTCGAGAGTAAACCAAAAATTGATTTATTGGACAAAAACGACCTTATAAAGGCAGAGTTGTGCACCAAAGACTAGACGCTAACTATGGGAGCATCGTAGGTTACTGTGAAGCTGACTTTACACAGTTGTCATTCAAAACGTAAGTTTTCCTAGCACATTTTTTAATTTTTTCACTCTTTTTGCTATAACTGTCTTCTGTCAATAAATTCTCTTCGTGAACGTCTTGTCAATCAATTTTCCATTCATCTGCATGGTTCTGCTTTCTTTTAGCTAAGTATGTGTCTAGATTATAAAGTTAAAATTGCCTATATTGGGTAGGGTCAATGTGATATGGGCCTGCCATGTTTCTTATTGCAGAAACGCATAACATTAATAATGGTAATCTCTTGTATGAACGTTTTACTGACATCCCTCAAAAGCCTGGATGCTGACCTATATCGGCCAACCAAGGAATCTGCTTGGTTTATTGCTTGCGGAAGCTGTTATCCAACCTGGAGTAACCTGTATATTGGTTATATATTTTATGGTTGTATTAGCAAACATCAGTTTGTATGTGGAAACCTTCGGGCACCTTTTAGAGAAATGAGTTTTAGCCCTAAGTTTGTGTGCTTTCAATTTCCGCATGGTTGTAGAGACCATCTAGCATTCTACTCATAGATATTTGTCTGTTGTAGGCTACAATAAGTAATGCAGTAGGTCCGTTTATTTCATCTATAGTTAATTAGGGAAATTATGGGAAATTAGGATTTTTTTACAGCACAAGCTAACATGACATATCAGTGTCATCGTGAATATGTCTAATTCTTAATTTACACATATAATCCCTTACCTATGGCGTCACATAAAACCAGTCACTACCATATTTCGTGGCTTATAAGACGCTTTGATGCATTAGACGCACCCTACATTTTAAGGGAAAAATAAAAAAAAAAGCTTTATTGGGAAAAAAACGTAAACACTACCGGGAAAATCCTAGTATTCACCATTCTGGCTATCACTTCTAGAGTATTTCACTATGCTACTATATTTTCAAAAAAATTGATTCACTTCCAGTTCCCGGTTTTAAACAAGGGTATAAGACATACATGTACTTGATGATTTTGCAGTTTGAACTGGTGCGCAACTGTGTAGGTAATCTCTTTACAGTAGCCTCTATGTGAGCTACTGTATTTGCGTATACTTGCCGTACCTTCGGCTTATAGGACCCAGGATGGTTTTTGGGAATATTTTATGTGAAAAACGTACGTCTTATAAGCTGCGATATACGCTATATATTATATATCTTTAATAGGAAACTGTACTCATTTTACAAATATTTGGTACATTATACTCGTTATATGGCAGCGAGGCATCGTCCATCGACTGTGACTATGGTGTGAAATCTTTTGTACATTTGAAATGGTTGGCAGTAAATTTAGAAGTGGCAGCTTAAACATCGTAATGTACTAGAAGTGATTTTGTAGACTAAGGTGATTTGATAGGAGGTGAATAATTTGGTTTGTATTGCATAGAAGTGATTTTAAGAGTGCTGTTTTCTCGGCTTGATTTGCATGGCAGGAAAAGGATTTAGTTTTCTGTCGATCTGTTACCATTGCATTCCTTAACTACACCCCGTAACTTGCTGTTTCCAGTTGCAAGCATTGGTGGATGGATCAAAGGCCAAGCCGTTTCCACATACGAATTTCGCTTTTGTGAATCCGCTTCCATTATTCACACATTGGTAAAAGACACTGCAGTCTGTAGAGTCACGGATGTAACCTTCCGATGTGCACTCTTCTCCACTTGCTTTTGTCGTTGTTGTTGCCTTTGTAGTGGTTGCTTTTGTCGTTGTGGTTGCTTTTGTTGTTGTTGTTGTTGTTGGTGCCGGTGCGGGTGTCGGTGCTGGTGCTGGTGCAGGTGTCGGTGCTGGAGCTGGTGCGGGCGTCGGTGCTGGTGCTGGTGCGGGCGTCGGTGCTGGTGCTGGTGCGGGCGTTGGTGCTGGTGCAGGTGCAGGCGTTGGTGCTGGTGCCGGGGCGCTGCCATCCTTCATCACGTTAGCGATGGCGGAAACTAATGGGTATTTGGGGCCACAAACGCCTCTGAAGTCATCGGTTTCAATGGACCACACCATTCCACCAGCAAGCCCTAGGTTAAATGCCCATTGAGCCTGTTTCATATAAGAAAACGTACAATTTTTATAATAGGCCAGAAATCAGAAAACTCTACATGATGAGTCTTCTCACACGCATTTGTCCCTTGTAAATTCCTCGATCAGTAACCATACTGGGTTTTTTCATTTCAATTAACTCAGTACCCTACAATCAGTATGTGAATACGATGTGGTAGGGGGGTGTTAACCATCAACCCAATCTGAGTGGTAACTGTCACCGCATTAGGATGGACACCATAACCACACCATTGTAAAATAATTTCTCGCAGCTAATGTCTGTCATTTGGAAGAGAATTCCAACGTCTGATGGCATGCAAAAAACAAGACCGAATTCAATAGGCTCGTAAATCCAAAATTGGATTAGAACGACAGTTTCTGCCTTCGTTCTGGTTTCGTTCCCTCCACCAAATTACAATTTTCTAAAAAACTGAATTTTTTAAACAGACCCAAGCATTGAGCTTCCAGTCTTCATCATAATGTATCCCACTAATCTCTGGATCATTTGGGTAACGTTCTGGTCTCGCTAGTATTTCCCAATGACAAATCTAGCGACTTGACCTACCCAGTAAGGATTCCTGAATGGGACAGCAATAATCGAGAAAAGGTCGGACCTACCTTGATCCCGATACTCTGGACGTCATCGTAACCAACCCATTGGTTGCCTGAGTAGGCATAGGGGGCTTGGTAGTAACCATCTCTGACCACTGTCCAGGATTCTGTCTTGAATTTCTCGCAGATCTGTATTTGTCGAAAATAACGCAATCCACTGTTTAACATATTCTTTTTGGTTCTATTTCAGTTGAATTTTAGGTTCCTACCTCATTGTACCCTAACATTCCACTCTCTTGGGTGTAGGGCCCGGGATTCCCAGGGCTTTTAGTTGGAGCGTAGACGTCGTGCTGGTTGGAATTGCTCAGAGTGTATGCTTGACCGTAAGTGCCCATTCCCAAGATCAACTTGTTGCGGTCGGCCCCTTTGTTGAGAAAGTTGTAGACACTGGCGTTCTGAGGAGCAGCAAAACTCAATGAAAGCTCTAAACTTTGCCTAACATGGCTCACGCATATTAATGCGAATATGAATTAGTTACCAAATTCAGAAGTTGCTGAGCCGGAGATTCGTCGGGTCGTGCATATAATGGGGCATTGAGGCCCGCATACGGTTCCCAAGAACCGTGGTAATCGTAAGCCATTAAGTTGAGATAGTGAAGATATCTGTAAGCGATTGGAAATTTTCATTTATTTGTGGTAAACGTTATGGGGCTGTTGATCATTTTACCAATTGTGGTAATGCTTTGCTTACGTTGACAAAGATGGTAGATCATAGGCTGCTGCCACTGTGTCTGGTCCTGCCCCGAAAGCCGCAGTCAAGATATAGCCGTATTTATCAAATTCCGTTCTCAATTCCTAGAAAATTAAGGATTGTGAAATGATTTCCAAAGATAAAAGTATAAAAGCTCAGTGAATGGCCTTGTTATACCTTGCAGAGTGAGACGAAATTTGCTTTGTCCGCCTGTCCATTTGGATCTTGTAATAATAAGTGTTAACGATTGGTGGTAATTGTCTGACGAGTTTCTCAAAGAGTTTCTATAAAATAGTAGCTTACATTCCCAATCGATATCCAACGCATTAAATCCGTACTTCTGCAGGAATGCTACCACCGAGGCTACAAATGTTTTGCGAGATGCGCTTGTCGAAGACATTTGTGAAAATTTCCAAGTTCCTTCGTTCCATCCTCCAACGGCTAGTGATGTTATCAGGGATGGATTGGTTTTGCGTAGATCGGTGAATTTCTTGTAACCATCTGCAATTGGCGGAATTTAATGTCAGTTAGCTAGTAACAGTTAACTACGGTAGTTTCAAAAATCCCAGATTGGTAAAATGAAATTTAAAAAATGTTAAAATTGGTTAATGCGAAACTGCTGATATAACGTGCATTCGCGTTTTACTTACTATTTACTATGTCATTTTGAGGGTCCAGTGACACGATCGAGTTAGTTGCCAAATCCACTCCCGCGAACGAGTATATGAGTATTGTGCATAGGTTGGGATCGAGATTTACAGCGTCGCATTTGCCATTGCCCGGTCTGTACGTGGCCCAACTGCCGTAATAACAGAACACCTGCTTCCCTAAAGTTGAATTGAAATTGAATTTTGTGCAAATCTTCCTAATTCAAATCATCTTAAGTTCATCAGAAATAGCCACCTGCTTGAGCAACTGCGGCTACCGTTAGTAGCCCTACGCACAGTAGTAACAGCGTACTTCTCATTTGGATAACTTGCTTGATTCACACTGAAAATATTTGGTCTGCATTGAAAAATACATTTAAATTTCACTTGCATTCTATGCTTTTGTTTGTAGCCTGAATTAGTAACCAACAATGCCACACTTAGTTAGTCCCTATCTACATAAGTGGGGGATTATAATTAGAAATAAGAAGAACAAAACAGTTAAAAGAAGTATAATAAATATAAAAGGCAAGACTAATGCTATTAATTGAGAAATCAAAGAACACTAGCACACTAATTTTATTTTGACAAAATAACGTTTAATCATCATTGCACTATTAGATGCAAGTCTTGCCTGCCATTTCATTTATTAAAGGAATGTAAGAACATTGTATTTAATTGAAATTATGAGACTTGCTTGGCGGAAATCCTTACATTGGTAAATGTAATGTTTCATTTCTGTGGTTAATTCTAGTTTCATTCTTTGTTTGAAAATCTTGATCTTTGTCAAAGATCAAGAACACTGGTTCATGTACTTGAAAAGGATACTTTCGAAAACCTGAACTTTATTTTTTATAAATAACATTTGTCAGAAACCCTGGAAAATAAGTGAAATGAACTTACGCTTCAATGCTGTGAAGTTTATGACTGCTCGTGCAAAGATTGTGATGTTTCAACTTGATTTTCTTCAACCTGACTGTGCTCTTCATGGGCCCATCTTTAACTTTAAATACTTGTCTAAGTTGATACTACTTAAGTAAAGCACATCGATAGGTGTGAGAACAATGTGAGACTTTAATCCTGTTATAAATTAACAACGGGGATCGGGACATAATTTTCGAGAAAGACAAAGTAAATTGGTACACCATGGTTACTCATCCCCTCAATGTGATATCAAGGTGAAAAAAGCTTGAAATCGGATCAGTATTAATCCTTTTCATATGAAAAATCCTGGTATCCATGTTGTAAAGATCCCCTCACTTCCCATCACCTTTAATCCATTAATGTTGGCTAACTCTTGCCACAATGACTTGAGTTTCACTGTCGTCATTGCCAAGGACTGGAGAGAATCAGTTTAGGAATTAACAGTTATGGTGACTATGTGGAAAATTATAATAAGCGGTTACATAAGATTGCTTTTGTTTTGATTCCCACTTAAATTTAATTTAATGTGGTTGCCATCATGCATGCCAACAAATGTTAATTACTGGTATATAATTTAAATTTTTTTTCTCTTAAAATTGAAATTTCTCGTTGTGGAATGAAGGAGGTTGGCCACATTTTGATGTTATCATTGCTCTTTTATAAAACTTTGGATTTAAATCCACCATTTGTTATACAGATTGTTGTTAATTTCTTAGGATTGGTTATTTGGAAAATTATTTTTTGAAACTTTGGATTTAAATTGTTTTGTCCATGACGTGAGTGATTGCCTACTTTCAGGGGTTTGCGGCATTTTGAATTCTGAATTTCGACTTAATATACCATACCAGTGCTTTCGCTTTTATATAAAGCATATGCTTCATAGGTTCTCTCGTATATGTAGATTGCACTTTGAGTCAATTTCATGCGTAGCAAAAATTTCAACAGGTGGTTACTGCACTTTTTGATTTTTGATTTTCATAGCTCGTACATTGTACTTCAAAAAATCATGTTATGTAAGCGGAAAAGACAAAAGACGAGAGCATTATATTTTTGTGTGGCGTGATTCATTCGATGAGATCAAAATAGATCTCATGTCTGTTTCAAGTTCACCTCGTCCTACCCTTGACGCCTTTTTGTTTCCTGATAGCCTTGATTTTTGGTCAGTTCCTGACATGTACATGATGTACTGATGAATGCAGTGCTCCTAATAAGAATAAGTTATTACATTTTTAAAGTAGGGAAAATATCCTAGCAGCTTGAATGCTGTCACAAATATGTTTGACATATAACATTTTCAGATTTCTATGAAATGAAATTTCTTGGATTCTTTTTCAAGATAAATGTCAACGAAATGACTTAAATGAAGTAGTTTTCAAAATGAATGTCGACGAAATTCAGAAGGTTGAATCCCTGAATGGTTATAATGTTGATTTTCTTGACTTTTGACTGAGTGTTTCTTTAAAGGCCCATCGACGTTTGGTATTACTAACCATTTATTTCAACCGTAGGCTTGACAACCATTTGTCCTTCTTCAAGAATAGTAGTTTAAGGGAATTTATAGTCTGGAAAAAAAATTACAATCCAGCATATAAAGAAACTTGTCCCATAGCTACACGTAGTTCAACAGAAAAGAAAGGGTTTTTACCTGCTTTGTGGCCTTTGCATAAATTGCTTGTTTCGTAAGATGCAAATTCGTTATCTCTAACTGACACTATGCTCATTTGTTTGAAGTACTTGAAGAAAATCAAGTCATTCTTATTCGGAGACTTTAAATCCACCTTGGGTTAGGACTAATCCGCTGATGCTAAAAACAAACCTTTTATGCAATACATGATAAGCGTTGGATTTGAATGATATAATGTTTATTGTTGCGACTTTTATTGTCGCATACTTTGCGGCTAGAGCCAATCATAGCAGCTGTTTGGGTTTTAAATTTAGCTTTTGTTGCGAGGAAGTTTATATTTGAGATCATGTTTGTACTTGAGATCACATTTTTGTGATCAATTTTCACAATTTTTTTTCAAATTCTCTCCAAATGGTGGATTTTAGCAAGTTTTCAAAAGGGAAATGCCATGGGCACATTTTGTTGTTGTTGTAAAAATGGATGACAAATCTTCGACTTTATTTTACCCAATGCTTCATCAAATGCTAATGATATACTAAAACTACTCATGGAATACTACTCATGGAATACTAATCTTAATTTGGCCAGCCCCATAAGATAATGGCAATACATTGTACTTGAACATCCCCAATAATTAGTGGGTAAAACATTTAAAATGAAATTCAAAAACCATCCAACCATGCTGAAATAGTAACACTTTATTCATGTTTGTTACAGATAAACTGAGAAACTTTACTCCAGTACTCTGCAGTTTTCATTTGTTGATTTAAAAAATCTCAAGGGGGGATCAGTTCTGGGGATGATAATGCAATGCAATACAATGTGCAGTGCAGAATACAAAAGCCTCAATAATTTTGAAAGTTCAATGTGAGATCAAAGCGTGAACAATATGCATGTACAGATTACGCATTTTTGTATTAGACGACAATGCATCTCATCAGTCTGGTATCAGGGTCACGTACGTCACAGCTGTGCTGATAACCTGAAAAATCAATTCCCAAGTATTGCAAATGTTTGATAGAAATGTACTTAATATGCAGTTTGTTGACACGTTCGCAATAATTACCACAAATAAAAAATTGTAATTTATAATGAAAAGATCAGATGCGGTGATGCCCACCGGCAACATCAAACGCTGAGATGAAAATAGTGTTGTCACATGACAGCTCTGAAATAAACATAGATATACACTGTGCATTTAATCATAATCTCCTGTCACTGGAGTTGGTGACATTGAAGTTTCTGATAACCCTTCGAAAGGGGCTCATGTTTTAACAAATTGCTATAACTTATTAAATATAGGATTATTTTCAAAAAGTAAGAGGATGATTTGATCCTCTTAAAATATTAAGCATTTTGTTAGTTTTTGACAATGAAATTTATTAAATTACTTTCAAACTTACATTTGTTGCTCCTTAATTGAGCATTTGTTAATTTTAAATTTTAGCAATTCAGACCTTAGCGTCAGGTCTAATTTTAACACTATGGTTTTCTTAAAATGCAGCATATTCTTTACCTTAAAAATGTTTACCAGTCTGTCTGAATAGATTTCGGAATTTTCCAAACTCATGTTCAACATCAGATTGAAGGTTCTTTGAGCCTAAAAATAATTTAAAAAAAGTCTTGCTCACTCCTAATCTTGGGCGTCAAACCCAATACATGTATGATAGCAGTTTAGCTCAAGAAACATTTCTGCAATTTAAGTTATATTTCTATTTCGTTTGCTTAAAATTGGTTTGGTGGAGATTCAGAGGATTAACTGGACATGGTATTTTATGAGAATATTCACATCTCTAAAATAGTTCCTGATAGCAGCAACACTTGCTTAAAAATAATTCTTATGTAAATTTCAAAAAGGCTTTCATTTGCATAAAATTACAATTTTCGATAGAGGGGAGGATGCTTAAGCCATATTCACATTTTAAAAATAATTATTATATAAATAACACAAGCTTGCTTTCCGTATAAATAGATATTTGCTGAGGGAGGGGTGGATGCACTTTTTAAAAATAGTTCCCGTAATAAATATATTGTTTAGGAAATGTTTTAGCTTGAAAATTGTATAATCATGTTTCATTTCAGTTGCATATTCTTTCAAATTAATTTACTCAATTCTTAATTTGTTGGCAAGTTGAAAGTACTTAAAATGCAACCAAGCAGTAGGATAAATGAGAATATTGATCAATACTGTTAAATGTTGATTTTCTATTAATTCTACTAACAAATATGGAATAATCAAAGCAGTATTTCATGAATTTGGGGTTAAATTCTTACCTGGGTGTACAATTTTCCAGCTGTCAGTGTAAGCACAGAGAGCATAAAAACTGACATTGCAAACAACACAAGAGAGTAAATCGAGTACATGATTTCGAGCTCGTTTTGGTAGGACGTTTTCACGTTATATTTCAGCTCTTTGAGACCCATCACAATTTGCGTCGTTTTGATGCAAGCCAGAGATAAAATAACCGGTGAAAAAACTTCGTTTATTCGCTGAACAGTCGTATTGATTTCCTGGTGTTTTATTTGGTAGAAGTGCAAGTGTCGCAGGGTGATATGTCTGTTGGTCGACAGTTTCACTATCGCATTTAAATTTCTGAAGCAGACGTATGTTGTGTATGTAATCATCACTAGCAGTGTCGTGTATGAATTAACACACATGATAAGAAGAGCGTATAAAACACCCATGATGAAGAGTATAATTCGACCAGAATTTATCTCAGGCCAGGGCAGGCCAAACACAAATTTTGACAGTTCAATGTCAAAATTAATTTGTTCATAATATACCATCCTGAGGACACATACGATACACATGAAAAGTGTATCAGTTAATACCACCAGTACCAACGCCGAGGATAAGTGGCGAAGATTTCTGTTTAAAGCATAACTGATATTCAAAGATTCAAACAGGTGTGCCAATTGCCTCAAGACAGAAACGACTTCCTGGCCCTTTCTTGACCAGTGCACCAGGATGATCAAGCTGATCACTTGATCAATGTTAAATAATGCTCCGAATTGTGGCTTCTCGGATTGCTGCAAGGAAATTATGATCTGTATGAAGGCCTCAGCACTCACTGCTATGTTGTAAACGCTGTACACCAACAGCACCGTGCGAAGGACTTTGAAGCTGAGACCATCATTTTTGATGTTGTTCAAGTCGATGTTTATCCCGATTACTTTCAAGGCGATTATAATTGGTCTGTAGCTTTTCGCGAAATTTTCGTAGTTGGCTAGGGTCCATTTGTTGTCGTCGAATTTGTGATGGTAATCATTGATGGTGATAATTTCGGAGTTTGGATTAGCCATGCCTTTTGGCCCTCTTACACTCACTCTCACCATACTTTAAAGTAACTTGAGTAAAAAATGCTTTGTGCAATGCTTCGTTGCTGGATATAAACGGAAGAATTGATTTCAGCAAAGCATTCTTTTACATAATCCAAAAAAAGTGTAAAAACGAAGGCGCTAAAAAGGATTTACAGTTCAATGTTTCGGTGCTAGATACGAATTGAAGAATTTGAATTAGTGAAGCTGTTTTTTTTTACATATTTCAAGATAAAAATGTAAAAACGATGGCACTAAAAATAATTTACAGTTCAACGTTTCGTTGTTGGATATGAATTGAAGAATTGTGATTCAGTGAAGCATTTTTTTTGCATATTCCATGAGAAAAAATGTAAAAAAGAAGGCGAATAATTTACAACTGACTGGTGTACTGGAGCAGTAATCACTCGATGGTTTTGAGTTTGTTTACTGCAGGAATGATGGAGTAACGGATACGGTATGTCAATATCGAACACCCTTAGTGGTATTGCTCGTTAATGTCATTTTTAATGCTTTTTATATTTCTCAACAAATATTGTTTTTGTGATAAGTTCACTCCTTCTTTGTCATACATGAGTGAATTGGTTGTCATGCAATTCTCATTAGTTAAAGTAATGCTCCGTAATCAATATTATTGGCGATAAATTAATTTACATTTTCACAAGAAAAACAACGTAAGCGATATTTTTTTTTGCTTTACTTGATGTCAAATGGTCGACTTCAATCCCATGTTTTAAAAAACAGCAGTGATCACATCATCATTTGACCAACTCCTCTTCCTCCCAAAGATGATGGCAATATTTAGACACCCCTATCCAAGTAATGCCGCAACACCAAAGCATTTTAATTGAAATGTCTGATAATTTTGCAACTAAACATGTACAAAAAGTAAAACTTCGAAGAAGAAACCAAACCATTTTTTAATCATTAGTTGGGTATGAGGGTAACATATGTCACAGATGTACTGATGACCTGCAAAAAACATGATGGGTATTTAAATTACTAGTTGTAAGAATATGGCACATATTTTTTGATTATTGGTTGGAAACACTCACGACAAATAAAAAATTGTAGTTAATCGTAAACAGATCCGATGCTGTGATTCCCACAGGAGTCGTCAGACGTTGAGCTGAAAACAGTGTGGTCAAGTGGAAGCTCTGAAAAGCGGTCATTTGACAACGTTTTAGATATTGCTCTATTTTGACACGACCCAAGTGACATTGTTTTAACATACAATGAATCGCTTGATTTATTCTACAGTTATTATGAAAGTTATTAGAGAGTTTTAGGATATCGTATTTCGGTTTGCACGCACCCGCTATTATCACGTGACAAGGCTAATGCGCCT
>JAQFYZ010000225.1:0-56492 GCA_034695085.1 Cylindroiulus punctatus | reverse complement strand
ATACATTATAAATACATTTTGCAAATTGAAATACATTGTGCAATATATTTAAAATGTATTTTCTTTGGATATGGGTAATGCTGCCATGTTGCATGACAGCATAACCTAGCATGACAGAAGTTTGAAATAAAAGCACGAAAGGTTTTCTGGTACCAAATGTCACTTATTTAGATAAATCTGGTGTTCCTCCGCAAATTTCAAATTGAAGGTAAATCTCTAAAAATCAAATATCGCGACGTTAACATCTAAAGTTCAGTTAGATGTCAAATTCGGATGCTCCATGGCTATGTCATTAGTGTTCGATTCTCAGCTTTTCCTAATCAGTTTCATAATTATTGGCCAGTGACCACCATTGAATAACCTGCATATATTTTGTGCTCATTTGGAGCAGGCATTATCCGAAATACATATAGGTTTTATTAATTCGACTTTTCCTTTGCGAAGCGACGACTTTCAAAACTTTGCTATGTGTACTTATTTGTATCATTGATGATCACCAAATCCAAATGTTGGCTATGAATTAATTTTCATAACGAGGGGTGCGCTGCTCCTTGATTTCCTAAATTCAGACAAATTTTGATGCACTTTCTTCTTTCGAATGTTATTGTTAATCAGCGCTGTCGGCACATGGCGAATTGCATTGCCATGAAATAATTTATAGTTGATTGCCCCAAAGATGCGATATGAAATGCCGAACATTGTCTATATTTCTTGCACAAATAAGTTTTCTCTTATGGTTGTAACGAGTCGTCCGACTTGCATTGCTCATCGATTGCGTTTAATCAAGGAAGCTCAATCTCATTCTACGTATATATTTATTATATATTTGCTCATATTGTCTAGAAGGGCGAATATAATGAATAAAAGCCTGGCAGGCACACTAACAATTAATGCTTGAATGACCCACAACGAAAGGAGCTCAGAAACGACTGATTACTTATTATTTTAATAAGTAAATGCGTTTTTACAGGGTGTCCCACGAATTTCTTTGTAGTTGTTTGGCTCACTCCATTTAAGCTACCACGTTTATGCAGATTTGGTAACCAACTAACCTTAGGAATAGGTTTTTAATCAGGAAGAGGGGACCTCGCAAACCCCATAGCCTTTCGAGTTAGCTATTTAATGAACTTGTAGCAAGTTTCTATCGAGTTACTGAATATATCTGTAGGTTAGGTCAATGTATTTCCGCAGTATACATTAAGGATTACATTATCCTTTCCATGTTCACCCATTTGGGAATTTCTGTAATGTAATTTCGTTACAGGCAGCTCAAAGCCTTTGCTTCGGTGCCATTGTCTTCAACGTATAATGTTTATTTGCTCAATGACCCTAATCACAAAAGCGAGCAATGTCATGAAAACGATAATGAAGAGTGGTTATTAGATTGCCAATAAATAAGTCCAGAGGTGAAGTCTGTATCATGCTGACCTTTAGCAGCGCCAGTTCCTGAGCGATTCGTTATGTAACGGCGCTCTTACATAGGGCCTACCTTACTTCAGTATACATGTAGCTGTATGAAATAAAAACACTTTCAAAGTCGTATTTATTTTTATGCAAGGGCTGCTAAAAATGTTCTTGATCTCTGGATATAGTGTTCTAGTTGGTTTTACTTTGGCAGCTTGTGTGAAATTACATGCATTGCTAAGGAAAATATTAATACAGTGCATGATTACATATTCTTTGCAGTTTAGATGCAGCATTAAGATGCTAAATCTAGGAAAGACATGTACGAAAATCTGTTTGCATTCCTTGACTTAAGTTGGGTACTCTTGATTTGAAAATTTGCGTGAGTTGATTCAAGGCATCTCAAAACAAGCCTGTCAAAGTCGCAACAAATTGCATGTAGACAGTATAAGCAGGCTCAACTTAGATCTTCAATGACTTCTAGGTTCTTGTCTTTGGGTGAAACTAAAACCAGATGCAGAGAAACGTTCTCAACCCCAGATCAAGCATTATGATAAACGTATGGAGAAAATACATGTATCTGGTTTTAACAAACTCGGATACATCAAACCCCCAAGGACAAGTCTTTTATGAAGCTAAGGATTCTGATGGAGGCAAGCCAAGCAAACTCACGTCTCTGTAACTTGGTCTAAGGGACATTTTTAAGTCGACTGTAGTTTTGATTGAAAAACACCAATTTTAACATTACGCAAAACCATGTCAATGATTCTAAAATCACATTCCTCCCTTGAATGTTTGTAAAAAGATCGATGGGAGACTTGGCTGGCAAGTCCCTATTGGAAAATGGTGTGTAATCCTGCAGCATGGGCAGTGACAGTTTGAAATGGGTCTGAAAATATGGTATGGCTGTTGTGTGAAACCCGGGGTCGGCCGTTATATACGGGCTGTACGTGCTTGGCTTTAACGATGTTGTTAGTCAACTTTTTACTGGGCAAAAAAATGACATAAAATATATATCTGGCATAGAATGCGAGGACATGTCAAAACGTATGAATGGAGCGGGCGGGTATATTAAGTGGTTCCGAGGGTGGTTTTTCAGATTTCTGTATAGGAAACCATAAGTGGGTTGAGTCGTTCAGCGAACGTGTATGAGGGAAAAGCATAGTCCGATTATAGAAAAGCTTAACGGAATCGATAATAGCGCGGCCGAAGAATGACATGATTTGACCATTTCCACTAAATTCATATTCTAGTATCATTTACAACGCTGGACACGTCAACCATTTTCTCCTTTCATTTTCCCTTCCTGAGTCGCCTCTGGGAGTCCACCAGGGCACGACCCCTGACCACTGGTCATCCTGGCCAACTGGACCAGGCCCACTTTAGCTTATTTTTGCCATATACACCCATTTCGATCATCACTTTGGCGATGAAATCAGATGTCACTTTATCACTCCAGACTGGCCGCATCAGGCTCGGAAATATCAATTTTTTATATCGTGTCCTCATTCACTTCTATTACATTAGGAGCGGAAAAGATGGAAAAGTCGGAGATTTCTGAAATAACGAATTCCAGACATCAGTGCCCAGAAATTCTGTACATCGGATAGCCAGCAATGGACGGTGGTTTTCACCTTCATACTCGAAATGGATGGTTTTATAAACTCCTATACAGTTTAGTGGATCTAAAAATATAACGTTCTCTCATCAATGTTTTTTTTAATAAATAAGCTAAATTCCAACGGCTTTTTGTGTGTGTTGTATTTGGACGGTGGTTTTCACCTGTATTCTCGACATGGATACTATTTTCTATGGGTTCATTTCTGGTTTTATAAACTCCTGAATGAATGAATCTAAAAATATAACGTTTTCTCATCAATGTTTTTTTTTAATAAATAAGATAAATTCCAGCGGATTTTTTTTGGTGTTGTATTTGGACAGTGGTTTTCACCTTTATTGTCGAAATGGACACAATTTTCTATGGGTTGATTACAGGTTTTATAAACTCCTTTACAGTTTAGTGAATCTAAAAATATAACGTTTCCTCATCTGTGTTTTTTTTAATAAATAAGTTAAATTCTAGCGTTTTTTTTGGTGTTGTATTTGGGGGACGTTCACTTATTATGTCATCATCTGGGGGGGGGGGGAGGGGTCAGCCAAATGATGACATGGGGGTGTCAAAAAATCCCAAAAATGTGGTTTTCATCACTTCCTCCCCCTCACCCCCAAATGATGAATGTCGCCATTGAGCAAACAGTGTTTGCATCGAGTGAATAAAGTAAAGATTTTCGACGAGTATAAGAGCACATTTTCAAAAATCCTAAGTAAAGAAATAAAAAAATAAAAAAGTGTGAAAATTTGAAAAATGATGGATTTTTATAGTCAATAAGAGCAGTTCAAAAAATACTAAATAAAGAAATCAAATGAAGGTAAATTTTGACTAAGAATGATGAGCTTTAGTCAATAAGAACACATTTTCAAAACTACTAAATAGATAAATAAAATAAATGTAAAGAATTTAGACGAGGTTGTAAAAATATGATTACAGTAGAAAGGATCAAACAATTGAGCAAAAAATGTTTGCATCGAGTGAATAAAGTAAAGATTTTCGACGTGTGTAAGCGCACATTTTCAAAAATACTAAGTAAATAAATAAAAAAATAAAAAGTGTGAAAATTTGAAAAATGATAGATTTTTATATAGTCAATAGTTCAAGAGCAGTTCTAGAGCAGTTCAAAAATTACTAAATACAGAAATCAAATGAAGGTAAATTTAGACTAGGAATGATGAGCTTTAGTGAATAAGAACATATTTTCAAAACTACTAAATAGATAAATAAAATAAATGTAAAGATTTCAGACGAGGTTGTAAAAATCTGATTACAGTAGAAATGCTAATTTGCAACTCATAAGCGACAATTGGATGACAAATGGCGAATTTGTACCCAATATTTTATAAAACAGGGATGACGATATAATCTTTGGTCACCCATGACATGATGACAATACTTGAATGCCCCTCACTTTGAACGCAGCTCGGTGTCGACTTAATGTAGGGCGCAAAAATGCATCCCATTGCAAGTGCTTCTTATTTTATCATTAAGTGTCATTCCTGGGGTTCTTCGGTGCGCTTCTTCCTTTGTGCAGTTCGAAGCCATCATTCTTTAGCATGGTCCATAAACGCTGAAGGAACGAGCCATTTTTTAAAGATTTTGACAATCGCCAGAAAATCGTGTACGCCCTGCACATGATTTGCTTATGCACACTTAGGGCCAACCATTATTGGCTGTAAAAAAAATCGCGAATGCAGTTTTGAGCATCTCCCAAAGATGCTGGATAAGAGATTGAAATTTTAGTTTGGCGGTTTTGCTACTCGCCAATTCAGCTTTCCAAATGGCTAAACGGACGCAGTATTTCGCTCTGATTTTTAATATAAGACAGACTTTGATGGCACTCGTGACATTATTGCAATAATTGGTGGATGAAATTCACCCGTTATTTTAGAAATATCGTGCAAGGAATTGATTTTTAAAGGGGCGTCGACCTTGCCTCTTGACATCTTGAATTTTGGTAATGGGGAATTTGCTTAATATTTTTAAACTGTTAAAATGCTGGATTGTTCGAAAATAATTTATTCATAATACATGTAGTTGTCAGTGTTCTTTAAATTCTTTTTTTTTCTTAAATTCTGTTATTTTAATTCTTTTTTTTTCTTTAATTCTGTTATTTTAATTCTTTTCTTTATTTTTTTTCTTTAATCTGTAATTTTAATTCTTTATTCTTTAATTCTGTTATTTTAATTCTTTTTTTTCTTAAATTCTGTTTTTTAATTTTTTTCCCTTTAATTCTGTTATTATAATTCTTTTTTTTTTGTCTGATTCTGTTATTATAATTCTTTTTTTTTTCTTTAATTCTATTATTTTATTTCTTTTTTTTTCTTTAATTCTTTTTTTTCTTTAATTCCGTTATTTTAATTTTAAACACCTGCATTGATTCGATTGTCTTTATTCGAGGATGGGCAGAGGGGTGGTTTGATTGAAAACAATTTATCCAAGACACCTTCATGTAGGGTGGTGCACCTGAGCCGAGGTAAATTTTTTGTTAAATTTTCCGAAATACTTTTCCGAACAAATGAGAATTTGTTCTTCTCAGGCTGCGTCACCATCTTATTTATTTTTGGTTTAATAGGTGAGCTTGATTGAACTGCACCTGAGTCTGCATGTACCTGCGTTTCTCATAGCGTCTACAGCGGAGCAGGGTCTAATCCGTAGCACAGCCAGGCATAGATGAAACCGGCGCATAAGAAAGTTTTCTAAAGATTATCTTCTCCGATAAGCATCTATATGGCATAACAGTAAAAGACGGAATATCCGGCCCCCGACCACCCCCAACATTGGCTATGAAAATCCATTCGTTTCTCTAAACGGTTCCACGTTGCGTTTTTATTTCTATATTTAATTTGAACGTTTTATTTCTCACTTCTATACAATGGCTGTTCACACCCCTCTCTCTCCGCGCATTTGAATACAATATCCCCCACTTTTTTATGTATATATTTATGTTAAGAGGGCGTCCCATCCCCCACTCGAGGGCATCTCTTTTATATCGCCATATTTTTCCACCCTAGTTTTTCTAATGTCGGTTTAAGCGGCATCGCTACGGGACATCCAGCCTATCGCAGCGTGCCTTCATTCACACAATTTGCTGCTTCATCCCTCGATGAAATCATACATTGTGATTTATACGTGGCCCTAGGACGTGCAAACTGGGGTTGCCACTCGCTACTGGATGCGCTGGATTTATGATGCCAAAATGGCCGACGGCTACATTTATGTTTTCGACGATGACATAAAGAGCCAGCTCAGCACAATTTCACACTTCCATTCAGAAATTTCAACGGCTGTGTTCGAAAAAATATGCTCCGAAACAATCTGCCCACGCGCTGAATTGTGCCTGCAATAATTGCGGGGTGATCCTCGAGAATATAAGCTGTTTTTTAATAATCCCCTTTTGAAATAACGATTATAACTTAAACTGAATTTATTAAAAATCCAGATTTAATTCTTTGCTTTCCCAAAACATGTATGGACATGTGGGCCTTATTTCATTGACCACAAATGGACCTATGGTTACGGTCCCGGTCAGATGTGATTACATAAGTCCATATACAGAAGTGTTTACGTAATTACTGTACATACCTATCCATATATAACATATACAATGTACATGCACTGTACTTGTATATGGCCATGCATATGTACATGTACAGGTATGTGCACATTTACATGTACAGACGAGCAGTTTTAATAGTGAACATCGTTTACGATCAACTATACAATAGATCCAGTAGATCCTATAGAATCCTGTGGGGATATCATGCTATATTTTATTCGTAAATGTATTTATACAGTATATGATCATTTATGTATAAATGGATAGAATAATTTTCACACTCAATGGTGTTTTTATATTGTACAGATATGATGTTATGAGATACAGATGTTATAGATCAGGTACATGTATAAGTATTATTATTAAGTAGGTATTATTAAGTATAAAATATATGTGGAAAGGAATCATTCTCGTAAATACATTACGATTATAATTCAGTAGTGAATATTTTTGGCAATTACATGATAACTACAATATACATGTATATACATTAGTACTATAGTCGTCTCGGCAAAAGAACGAACAAATGGCGTCGTTCTGACCAATAGGATGCAATTTCCTGTTTGCGATTCGTCCTTCCTGTAATATAATTTCGAGCATGGCAGCCATTTTCCGTTTACAGGTGAAACTCCTGAAACAGCACGTCGATAAGCTGAATCTCTGATTGGCTGTAAAAATGTTCGTTCTTTTGCCGAAACGACTATAGTATTTATGAGGGTACACAAGTACCACAACTTAACTAAATTTCATGCTATCGTAATTGCTTGAGTGAGGTCAGCCTGTTGCAATTAGACATGTATAACTAAGATATTAGATACATGGCTGATATTATATTAATGCACGTAAGTGCCATATATGGTCTGCATGGTACGCAGTCATCTACAGTACTACATATATGGCTTAAACCCAGATTATGAACGGCCTCGAATATAGTCCCAATCTCATTTTTCGAAGACTTACTTGGACTTCGGTGAAATTTGCGAGAGGCCAAATTGCTCGATTTCTCCTGTCGCATCGGAATGACTAAGACCGAACATTAAAAAAATGAGATGATGGACTGCGTGTATAAGGCACGTGTCCGACTAGCAGTCCATTTTTAATAGAAGTTGAGATTTAGGTAGTGGACCGTTAATACCACAAATAACGTCTATGGATTTTTCCTTCCCTCTCTGCTCGAGAGACGTCCATGTCCTCTATAGATACATAAAAGAGTTTCTGGTATGATGAATGGATGCTGGACAGGAGGTCTTTGGATGGCCGCAGTTTTTCCACTTTCCTGGATGTCCGTTCATCAATAAAATACAGTCAGCGGAAGATTACTTCGCTATCACGCATTTAATACACTGTCCTCGTTGAGGGGGTGGACGCGTGGGGGCATGACCCCTGTTATCACCCTCGCAACGCGTTTTTCCTTTCGGTATGTGCGTGCCATGTACTGCAGGGATGTACAGTGGCCAGCAGAAATGATATTACCACAGTATTGGACAATGTTGCTGAAGAATATCGGAATGATACAAATTGACCAGTGACCAGTATTTTCCTAAAGAATCGTAGTGTCCTTGTAAATTGGCAGTGATTGCCTAGCCATAAACATGTTAATCAAAAATTGCGTTTTCAGGTTTGATTTTGGCTATTTAGTTTTTGGTTATATGTTTGGCTATATCAGGTTAGGATAATTTTTTTTATTTTTTATATTTGCTAGACAAGTAAGCTTAGGGCTGAGATCTACACATATCTTGTTTGTGTTCATTTCGACCAGGGCATATTCCGTAGTATATCCGCAATTACCGTAATTGGATGCTTTATTCGGAAATGTGATCTTTTCTAATTCGTGAAAATGAATAATCCTTTGATGCTAAAGATCTTTGTTGCGACACTTGCTTCTACTTCATTTTGAGTTGTTCATAATCGAAAATATTTAATATGAAAATAAAATCGATATTAGATGCTTTAAAGCCATTCCCACATGGAAACGAAATGCATTTCAAAATATATGTAAATTGAGACATAAATGTATTTCATAATGGATTGTAAATGCATTCTAAAATGCATTTATCATGGAGCTTTTTCTGAAAAATACATTTTACAATTTGCAATGTATTTCAAAATGCATTTGAAATACATTTCTTTTGCTTGTGGGTTGTCATAACCACCCAGACATAAGGATAGGATAAAAAAATGGGGATGTCGAAAAAAACCATCTATCCTAAATCGAAAACTTAGGAAACAAAACTGAAGTTCATATCCATTTTGGATATACTGCATAATCCAGATTATGCCCTGCTATGTGCACGAATTAGATCTTAAATTCCCACATGGAAAAGAAATGTATTTTGAAATGCATAGCTAGAAATACTTTTTAAAATGCATAGTAAGAAATGCATTTGGAAATACATTGGAAAATACCTTGGGATTGACACTAAAATATGTATTGTATTAAGCAGTTCGAAATAAATTTTTAAATGTATGGCAATATATATTGCAAAACACATGCAAATATATTGAAATATGTATTTCAAAATACATATCACAATATATTCACTATACATTGCAAATACATCTCAATTCACACTGCAGGTATGCAAATTTTGTGTAACAATATTATTTTTACACGAAATTCACTGCACAATCCATTATTGACGAGTTACCTTAGTGCGGTCCATTTTGTGAAATTAATTTAAAATCTTATCTCAGCATTACTATATATTTCGAAATATATTACAAATGCATTATGCAGTTTCCAAATGCATTTAAAATATATTTCCTTAATTGAAATACATTTCAAAATGCATTTTCTTCGGATATGAGTGTATATTTCAACCCTACTTGTCCACAAGATTAAGAACAATATAAGAGATACATAAATACACATCACACCGACATAGAAATCACATTTCTCTTTATGGTGAGCCAGAGTGGACTTAAGTCAAAGATTCCTCGGACAGATTCTTTAGAATTTGTATGCCAATTTTTCGTCCCCATCATGACATTCAAGCTTCTTCGAGCTGATACTCGAGATGGCCGCCATATTCCCATCGCCCCACATAGAGTATAATGCACCCATGTTTTTAATTTGGTTGCTGGAGAACCCCGTTCGCTATATGGGCTGTTAATAAATGGATGAGGTAATTGGCGTTCGTGCCCCTGCTTCATTTAATGGGGTTGACGTCAGTACTTAACCTGGGCCAGGACTCCTCGGTGCGCAGACAGACAGCCTTAATACACGTTATTACATTGTAGGTCGTCAATCAATTAGTTGCAGCTCATGCCCCCCTCGTCCACGCTTCCACCCCCCATCAATTTTTTCCACGACCCCCCTTAATTGTTCTTAATGGGTCTCCATAACTGTGAAAATCATATGGCGTGTCCAGGGCTTTTCAGTTGCAAGGGACACCAAATATGTGCTCGTCGTCTCTCGTGTAATCAATCATCTCTGCCTCACTCTCTCCATGATTGCACACACTTTCCACATCATATACACACTACACTATATCATATAGAAATGCTATAACTAACGCGAACCTGACTTTTTCCCCATTTTTTCGGTTTTTTGGGATCTTGGGAAGACCATCCGAAGATGAGCGCCGAATGCCGTGCTGTGGCTACGGCGAAAACAGTCAACTCTTGATGGGGGCGCTCGCCGAGCTGCCATATTGCTACATTGATATTAACAAAATTTTGCTGATGGAAACGGGAAATTTCTTCGCTCCTTAATAGGGTTGTGTGGTTGATTAACTCCAAGGCCTCGGAAAATGAGGGCAAAAAATACATGGGGGGAAAAGACGAAGAAATTTTCGACTTTTTATCGCCAGCTCCTTATGGTTTTATGCTGCTCGTGTATGATGGATTGCAGTTTGCGAAATATGCAAATTGATGCAGTTTGTTGACGAAAAATGGGTTACTTGTGATTATTGGGCATAAAAATTGTATCATTCAAATGGAAATTAATTGCGTGCGCATTCTATTCCGGATGATGAGGTGTTACAAATGCTATATTTCTTTGATTTAAGAAGACGAGGAATGAAAAAACGAGAAATGATCAGTTGCAATCTGTTCACTCAACTTTTGAGCAAATTTGTGCAAAAAATCCGATGCAACACTGTTTACATACATTTATATATTTAAATCTGTTTCTCAAACTTTACTTGGCATCAGGTGGTTTGATTCAAGGCACCTCAAATCAAGCAGGTCAAGATCGCTGAAAATAGCATGTAAACAGTTTAACAGGCTTAACTTAGTTGAGATGATCCTGTGTTGATGCAAATGAATGTTAAAAATAAATGTGCTGTGTCTGGTTTTAACCGAATTAACTTATAAGCTGAGAATTCTGGGTGTTTTGAAACTTGTCAAAACTTTAAGGCAAGCTAGGGTGTATACCTGTGAACTGACATATCTTGTGAGTTGGTGTAATTGGTCATTTATGAAAGCAGAGTTAAACATAATCATGGAACAATTTGATATCGTTAAAAATGTTGTCTGACCATCAGAGAAATAATAATTTTACATTATTTACTTAGGGAGTAAATGTTCACAACACTTTATAATAATGCATGCAAATCAGCCATTTGAAGTGATAAATAGCAGACGGTTTTGTGATTTGTGAAAACTTAAAACTAAAATAAATGAGTACGAGATAATATACATGTACAACCAAAATAGTTTAATCAGTTTTATTATCTTTTGAAATAAAGTAAAGAGTGGCTGTCTTCCAAGTCTATTTTTATTATTGGAAATTTTCTTGTCACGTTATTTATTTTTTCGAATTTCTCTGCTTTAGCAATCCAGAAATTCCATTAGGCTTCTGCAACTTAGGTATGGAAATATTTCGCAAAAAGTTTTGTTCCCAACTGCAGCGTGTCTCCAAGATAATGTCAAAACGAACGTTACGTATAAATGATTAATTGTGCACAATTTCTGCTGTAAAGTTGATTATATCTAAAGGAATTTATTGAGCATGAAAAGATACATTTAGTGCGCGCCTGCTTTTAGGACTTTACATCATCATTTTAATGCACAGCGAGGAAAGCGTTAAGATTTAATGGATTTTGCCAAAATAACTTACAAAAGCACATTTGTGCTTATATGCACACTAGTGCTTGTACTGTATGCACACTATATGTGCAATTAGTACAGTGCTGAAGATTAGAAGCTGCCTTCTCCTAGATACAAATTTGCGGTTAAAATATGTTATACTGTACTTGCTGCATCTTTTTTTCATAAATCCATCGAATTCTTATCCTCCGTAAGGCATTTATTTGCATGCCCATTACGTCTATTAAAATTTGCCCTCTAATTTATTTAATCTTAATATGTTTCGCTGCATTTGAAGCCACGAAGCGTACATGCGTGCATATCTGGCATTTAAAAATATGCTAAATTTTACTAGAAAATTATAAAACATTCGTCATGCACGATATAATTTACTACCCACACGCGCCAAAATGGGCGTTTATGTAACTTTCGTAATAAATTACGGGACTATTAGGCCCGAGATAAGCATTATTTCGCATTTCACGGTCGAATGAAGTTTTTGGTGAGCGAAGCATAAACAAACGAAAAAGATAATTAAATTTCTAACTTTGCCTTATTCAACGTGTGGTGCCTATTTCAGATTGTATCTCATATTTTATTAGGCATAAAATTGAATTTTATACGCGGAAATTTTGCTGGCAACATAATAATATATCACTTTTTATAACTATCTTACATGTATATAATACCTGTAAGGATACGTAAAGTAAATCAAATTCGAAATTGGAAAATCATTTCTTTAATTCTCTTGTGAGAGAACAAAGGTTGTTTACAACTTTAAAATTTAATAGCTTGACGTACATGTATATTTGCAATGCAAGAACATCGTTTGGTACATGTGCAACACCAACATAGAAAGTGTTGTGTTTAGTCAACTTCGACATGATAGACACTTAGCGCAACACAACCGAAAGTATTAGAAACGAAAGTTTATTTTCATTTTCATGTCTTTTATAAAAGTTTATTATGGACGTGTAAATTTCCTAACGAAAGTAAAGCCCTACTAGATACTTAGCGACGCAAAAATTCAACTTTTAGTAAAGTTTTGGTTTCCATTTTTGCCTTATTAGACACTTGGCGCAACACAAACGAAAGTTTAATTTCATTTTTGTGCATTTCATAAAAGTTTGTCATGGACGTGCAATTTCCTAACGATAGTAAAGCCCTACTATACGTGGCGATTAAAAGTATGAACGGTAGGTTAAACATTCGTTCTGTTAAACTAGACCGAAAAAAAAACGAAAGTTTAAGTTAACGTTTGTGCTTTTAATAAACGTTAAATATTATTTTGCATCGCTAAGTATCTAGTAAGACTTTACTATACATGTATAGCTAGGAAATTGCACGTCCATAACAAACTTTAATTTGATTTTTGTGCCTTTTATAAAACTTTCGTTTCTTAAACTTTCGTTGTGCAGCGCTAAGTGTCTGATGTAGCATAACACCCCTATATAGTATACATTTTATGTGGATATACCGTATGTCAAAGTATTATTTTGTTCGAAGATCTTTATTAGATGACAAAATCTCATCCAAAATACACGTATAATCTTAGGAACTCGGTAACACGTCAGTCGATCCTTAACCAAAGGCTAGTGATTAATTATTTCCCGATGCCATTCCTTTGTGATTCTGTTTGTTTTTGGGGACATCATTGGATGGTCACCCCATTTGCAATAATCCTTGGTTTTCACGGAGCTTTTCTTCATCTCGGCGCTCATGTAACGTGACTTGGGTTATTGATACTTATATCTGATAGCAAATAGTGTTAGTGAAGATCTATCTTTCGGGTATTGCTTTTCGTAATGAGAAATCTCTATAGATCTTTAATCAAACTTGTTTAGCAGTCGACCAGCGTTTTATGATTAATACAATTATTTGTGTCTGTTCATTTTCTGTTTCTCTGTTTTTGCCGGAACTGTTGACGGACCTTGTTTTCTTTCCACTCTTAATTTGATCTTACAAGAAACGTGACGTTCGCTCAGACCAATTCATTCCCAATAGGACTTCGTTCTGTACTTTTTGTGAGGTTTTTAACATCTTTCACAAATAAATGATAACCTATAATAGGTTTAGCGCAAGCTCAGTTTGAAGGCAGTGATTTATCACTTGGGAAATATTTGCAATTTTATCAGGTCACATTTTGCGTGATTTTATAGTAACAATGTGCAGAAACACGTATTTAGTGTGATTTTATAGTAACAATGTGCATTTAGTGTTGAGAATTAGGCTTCTAGCAGACACTTCTTCAAATTCATCTTAGGAAGTAACAATATTTTCTGCTAAAGTTCAAGCAATACCATTGTATATGAATGCACATGCTTGAGTTAAAATGTGCCCTTCTTGACAAAGGGTTGGATATATTTCTGACTCGCCCTGTATAATCGACATTATAAGCTATCATCAAACAAGTGTCCTAATGATCAATTCGAATATTGGAAATGTTAGTCGGATGAGTTTGGTGACGGATTTCAGTTTGCCCTTTTGATAATCAATTTAAGCAAAAACCGTTTAATTTGGGAAATGACATTTATTTTTTCAACGTAGTCGATACGTGCATCTTTTGCAAGCGTGATTTGTCTTTCTCATTCGTATGATAGGTTTATGTTTTAGCTGACAGTGTAAAGGCTCCATCAATTGTCTCGACTCGCTTTCCAAAATGTCTCCGGGGATCGTCATTCAATTTTCTGCTCGGATATTGACACGGTGTATATATTTTTCGACTTCTGTTCGCGATGTTTCTGCTATGATTTTCGTCGAACTATAGGGAATATCCTCATCTTAACGTTATTAATGGTTTTAGTTTGTGAAATTTAAATTAAACGTATACATGCGTGCACAATGCCGGAGCGTCTCCGAGGACTTGTCTCCGTTTTACATTTCTTTTGAATAATTTCGGTGCCATACACAATAAATGATTTGGCTGTATCGTGAATTATAACGTTTATCCGAAATGGGTTTCCTCGCGCTCTGCCAATAGTGCTCGACTGCAGCGACGCCATCTTTAATCGAAATCGCACGAGTCAGGAGTCGTGGATTCAGTAACACAAAGTTGAAAATGTGTAAAAAAAATTTTGTTTTAAAACTGTCAAGTCTGGCCCTCTGTAAAACCTGGATAGTCGGTGAAATTGAAAAATTCATGGAAATTCATATCTTGTAAGTTTTCGTGGCGTAACAATTTTGGGTACTTCGGAATATGCCCTGCTCCAGCCTAAATACACACCTTGAGAAAGTGGACTCGTTGGTTGCCAGTGATTGCCGCGGTTATATGCAAGATAAATGTTATTATATATATTATTATGGTTATATTATAGGGTATATTATTAGGTTTAGCTAGGCCCATTGAAAGTGGTTTTTTGCAATTGAATTTTGATGATTTTGGACAGATATGATAATTTTAAATGAAACTAAATGTTTTAATGCAAAGTTCATATTGATGGTAAGTTTCTATGAAAAGACATTTCGTTTTCAGGAAATTTCAGATATTCTTTATTTTGCCAACGACAGTAAATCTCTTACAGTATATTCCTATTCAGACGGCAGGTGCTGCCATCTATCGCCCATAAAGCAAAATAAGAGGTGAAACAGAATTATCGTGTTTATTAATATCATATACATTTCCCTAAGTTATCAAAGAGCACATCCCATAAAACGCAAGTCCCTGTTAATGTTTACAAAAAAATTATTTTAATATGTTGATCAGGAAAAGAGAAATTGTATTTGGTAATTTTATGCAGCTTGCAAAGTCACAACGCACTTTCGATAAGCCTTAAAGTGATATATTGTAATACTAAATTTGCTCCAAATGTATAAAAAAAATATTGCAACTCAACTTGCACATTGTTTTTACGTTTATTGTGTTTTTAATGCCTAATCTAACCTAGCCTAACCAGATCTAACCATCTAACCTAGCCCAAAATAACCTAAAAATTTATTTTCTGGTTTAGCTGCCCCTCACCACCAGGCAATCACTGCCATCATACGAGCCATTACAGCCCTACACGTATTTTTTTCTCTAAAGCAGGGAATATAATGTAGCCTAGAAAGTAAAATAAAATCCAGAAAACGGGGCATATACAGTGGTATATTACATGTATCTCTGAACAAGGGAGATTCTGGGACTGAATCTGGTCACCACTTGGTCAGTTGGTCTTTTTTTCAGCAGTTAATGTTAGTGAACGTTGCCTAAGCCCCAGTTCCATATCCGCAGTAAGCCGCTGTAATATAGCTCTACCGATATTCCTTATGTATCTTCACTTGAGATTGTGCTCGGTTTTTATGCGGCCAGATAGCTTCGTATACGTCGGCACATATTCCCTTTATTGCTTTACTAATAACGCTGTAGCCTATCATTTCCTCCGCCGTACGAGGCATTATGTCACTATGAACGATGAAATTGTCTTCGTTTGAATAATTGATTAGCAGAAATTGAAAAATAAGACGTGGGCTTATGAGAATAAACGCGCTGGCACGTGTTACACCCCGTGTAATCGCCTAACAAGTCATATCTTGCATGGGGCCAACCCTCAGGGGAGATTCTATACTTTTTCATCTTCCTAAGAAATTCTGATGCCGTTCCCCAACCTCATCCCAGCGAGAAATATGAAGTGAATCCATCCCCATCAAGAAACGGATATTTCTTAATAGTTAAGTTAAACCGAAATTGCGATCTGGGTTTGGAGTTTGCAATTGGAGAACTCGCTTCCCATACAAATTACTGCAAGTTACAGGGTAACGATCAAATATTTAGCGGCCTTTTTTTCCAATAATTTCAGTCTAACTTTTAATTTGGCAGTGATGGATATCGAAGGATGGAGTTAAATGCAGATTAACCCAGGCGAAAATGCGATGTAGTATTGGGATTCTTGCTTTTGGAACAGGATTGCCTGGCAGGGACATTCGTTATTTTTACATTATTTTTACACGTTGACATTAAGGCCCACCGAAAGTGCGTTGCGACTTTGGGGACACCCTGCACAAAATTGCGAACCACAATTTCTCCTTTCCTGATCAACAAATTAAAAGATTTTTTTTGTAAACATTAAGAGGGACTTGCGTTTTGTTGGATGTGCTCTTGACAACTTGTGGAAATGCATAAGATATTAATAAAAACGATAATTCTATGTTTGATTTTTTATTTTGCTTTATGAGCGATAGATGGCAGCACCTGCCGTCTGAATGGGAATATAAGAGATCTAGAATTTGGAAAAATTCTAAAAATGAAATGTCTTTTAATTTTATATAGCGCAGGAACTTACTATCAATATACACTTTGAATTAAAACATTTAGTTTCATTTGAAATTATCATATCTGTCCAAAATTATGAAAATCAAATTGCGAAAAATCACTTTCAATGGGCCTTAAGATACATTAATCATGGTAACTAAAATGTTTTGCCTCTTTATGTACCTTTACTTTACTTGAGTACACTTGATTTGGGATTCGGCATGGAGGCGTTTGCATTCGAGGCACCTCAAACCTAGCCAGTTAAGTCGCTGCAAAACAGCATGTAAACAGTTTAAACAGGCTTGACTTGATGCGAGCACGCGACTTCCTGTTCCTGTGTTTTTACTAGAAGCAGAGAAGCTGCACTACCTCCAGATCAGACACCATAGCAAAGATATTGGAGGCAATACAGTATGCTGAACTGCATTATCTGTTTCTTATTATAAGTTATTTGTGTCTCAACTAATCTCAAAATGCAATTTTTGTCTCGGCTGCGTCCAAACCACCAGGCAATCACTGCCAACATGTGAGCTCTGAGGGAAAGCCCCAGATTGTCATACATTATTTTAGCTTTTGTTTTTGATCAGCCATAGCCTAAAAATGGATACTTTTTTCATGTGATTTTGGATTCATCATTCAGTTAGGAGCTAAGGAAACTTTTGGCATTATCTTTGTTAGATATCTCTTGAAATATTAAAGCACCCTGTAAATCCATTTTAAAGGCTATCCTGGTCACGATAATTTTGGTCAGATGGTGACCTGCAGCATCAGCTGCCAAACAGACATTATTTTTAATCCATCGCTATTGGTTGCAACGTGACTGCAGTATTTTCACGTCATCGCAGTCAATTTCTTGGTCTCCATCCATTTTCCTCCCCCGAAAATTTCCGCTAAATCTCATAAAGCTGGTCTAAGTCTGACCACAGGAGTGATCGTGTGGTAGCATTTTGACAGCGGATTAGAGCATCTCTAATGACTCGCTATGACTGGGATATATGAGGGATTCAACAAAAGTAGTTATTTTTACGTGGTTCAGTGGACACTAATTTCTGCGAGAGCCAGAAGAGAAGCCAACAGCTTTTAGCTGTTTGCCAGGAGTTGCAAATGATCGCAATGAGTTTTGAATTCAACAGAGAATACCAACGCTAAATTTTGGCTGAAATTGTGAAGATGTAATGTTGAAAATGACCAGTTAAGGTCAGACTTCAAATATAATAACTCCTAAAGCACTGGCTCTATATTCCTGTCAACGAAAGTATCACCTACAGTGTACGTGTATACAAAAACTGCTATTTCAGTTTCGATTTATAACTGCAATTATTTCTACACTGAAATAAGTTCCCACAATTTCAACCTAACAAAACCAACCTACTTATTAAATGCTACACAAAACAAATTGATATTGTTAACTATCGATATAACAACAATGTGCAACTGGCAATTAGTTTCGAGTGATTGACCCAATTCTGTGGCCTAATTTTCTATTGTGCAAAATGCCCCATTACACCTATTTTTAAAAATTCATATTTTTTAAACAATTTCTCCAATCTGCTCATTTAAAATCGACACATTTTGATTCCTTCGTTTTACATTTTTGTTCTGCTGTGCCGCATGGCAAGCAGACGATACGCATTTTCTAAATCCATTTTAAAACCTTTAACATCCAGATTAGCTTAAACTTCTTATTGGAGGGGGTGGGATGAAAGGGGGTTTATACAATTTGAACGAAAAGTTACAGTGTTACATGTGTACTTGGAATTAAAATGAAAAGCAAATCATACCGTTTTAACTGTAAACTCACTGTATTGTGTAAACTAACACATTGCCTTAAGGTTTTGTTTTTTGAAATTGGAATGGATTTATCCAAATTAGCTCAAAATTGTTATTGGAGGGGGTGGAGTAAAGGGGGTTTATACAATTTGAACGAAAAGTTACACAGTGTTACATGTGTACTTGGAATTAAAATGAAAAGCAAATCATGCCATTTTAACTGTAAACTCACTGAATTGTGTAAACTAACACATTGCCTTGAGGTTTTGTTTTTTGAAATTGGAATGGATCTCGTTGATTTTTACATGGGTTTGTATGCAAAAACATGATTTGCTATACAGCTTTTCGCTGTATAGCCCACTTTCTAGGAACCGATCAAGACCATAAATGTATGGGTGTATTTCCAAAAAGGTTAGCATAAATAGAGTCGTAATACGTATACCGTATATGGAAATGAAGTATTGTTGTTTTGGAGCTTTCGAAGATTTCCCATTGAAAAACTTAGTTTTCTCCTGGTGATCCCTAAACTCAGTCAACAGAACAGCGAGGGTTGACACAAGATTCTTTCCCACTGTACCCGTATAATCACTGTAAGTAAACTTTATTAACTTTTTGTTTGCAGTTACGTTCTGTAAATGAGCTAGGCAGCATGGGCGTAATCTAAGCAAGAAAAAAGCCGACTAAGTCAACAAAATACATATAAGACAAATAAATGCGTATAATGACTACATCTGTGATTAGTTTTTGGTCAGCTGTGTATATTAGCTTTCATCGTAATGGCAAAAGGCAGATAAGTTGTAATAGAGAGACCAGATCCAAGTCGTTGGGCTCAGTCCAACCAGAGATGACCGTTGTTTTCATGGCTGAACTGCACTCTGCTACAATCATTTTCTGATGAAAACGACCCCGAATTCTGGACATGAAATTGAGTCTTATATAGCTATCTAATTCACGTTGATCATTAAGGGTTGGACAATAGAGCAAACATAATTTTCCATTTTGGTCTCTTTTCTATATGCTCTCTGCTTCGTCTTATATATTTCTAAGCTCATAAAGAAACTTCGACCGTTAGGCTCAGGATATTTCTTTTTTTTCGCTCAAAATGGCCCCCATTTGCCGTTCTGTTAATGCCTTTGCATGCCCTGTAATCAATTTGCAAAATTTGTTTCGCCATTGTATCACTATTACGTTATTTGCGCCTAACTGAAATACGTTTATGGAATGAATCTGGAATGGAAATCGAAAACTGATCACTGGTAAGGTAAAACTTTCGTAAAATTACTTGTTCATCGTGTAAAAGAAAGCAAGGAATACCTGGTGCTGCGTAAGCATTGACAGTTTTCATTTATTTAAAATTGTGCAAAAAATATAAATCTTTATGTAGGGTAATTTTAAAAACTGCATGAATTGAACGTCATTTCGAAATTACTAGCTGCAAGTTAAAAAAAATGCAAGTTTTGTCGAACGATTTAAAAAGGAAAGCAATAATTTGGAAGCTACATGGTGATCACGAAAAGTCCTGTCCTCATTACAAAGATAAATTTTATAAAAACTGTTAATAGTTCAAGTAGCACTTCCTAAAGTTTTTATTTCATTTACAATTAGTATCGCTTAATTTTATCAACAGTTTATTGTTATTGGAATTGCCAGTCCCGAACGCCCCTATGCCAATACATTGTAAAATGAACGCTTATTGTGATCAACTTTCCGCTTAATATTATCATTTCCAAATGCCCTTTTGGAGAAAACCTTGAATTCCTCAGTTGTTTCATTTCTCACGGAAGTTGTTGATGGCGAATAGGTGAGACTATTAATCTCTAAATTTGTCCAGTTTACTTGTTACTTGGGCCAACTTGATGGGGTACATATACATGTACACATGTATTTGTTACCCTTAGTAAAATTATGTACAGGTAATCCCGAAGAACATAGAAGGATTTAAGCCTGAAAAAGGAGATTGCAAGTTATAAAATTGTTTTCTATGTACAAGTACATATAATTTGCTCATGTAGATCTCATGCGTCTTGATACAATGTGTTAAACAACCACATTACACATGCACAGTGCATTTGTTTCATTTTTTTTTTCATGGATTCAGCTTATAGAATCCATGAAACAGCCTGTGATCCCATTAATCGGTACACAATGTATTTCAGAATTCGTTCCTTGCAACTTGTCTTTTTTAATAAGCTTCTGTAATGAGGGTGGGATTTTTCTATCGCCCTTTACATGTACACGTAATTATTGTAAATATGACTGGATTGTATACTCATACTGAGACTCAAAATTAATTTATCGGTTAATGGAAACATTCAACTTCCCTACATGTAATGTATTTAAGGATCTGACTGATTTCTAGAGATGAACTCCATTTATATCATGGATCAAAATGGCTGACCATCTTCCCCTTCCTTGTTCTTTGTATTAGAATACTAGCATCGTCCACTCATCGATATTGCATTTTGGTTTCTCTTTTGGATTCGGTCTCAATCACACGATGAGGTTGCGTGTGAGGTTACCCTCACCGAATTATCCTTCCACAAATGGAAAAACTGCATTTTCCCTTCCCCCAAGTAAAAGACAGTGAAATGGAAGATTAACGACAAAGTGCATGTCCATCCGAGTGTCCGATTTCATCCACAAATCTGTTCCGCTGGCAATCATTTCGGGGTGGAAATACTGTTTTTGAATTCTCCCACCTCGCCCCATGTCCAGAATACGCCCCAGTGTATCATACCGTATATTACATAATACAAGCGTTTACACCTCACTTGGCCCCGATGTCCAACGTTTCTTCCAAAACCCTGACCGTCATATGAGACGGAATTATTTTCCGCTCCATTTGCCTTCTGAAGCTTATCATCGCTGGCCACTGGTGTTGGGAATGGACCAACTGCCCTATGGAGTTTCAATAAACTTATCGCCTTTTGGTATCAACGTCCTTATGGTTTTACAACGCTAAGTCGGACGCAGTTGCGCTCACAAGGAACTCCTGACCAATTTTTGTTATTTCAACTTGTTCGTTTTTACAAGCAAGAATGGCTGTTTTAATTGGCCATTTGCAGTGATGATGCTAAGCGAATTTGAACGTTTCTGCTGAAATGGATCCAGTAAGTGTCATATCCAGTAACAACAAATACATGTATAATTATTGGGTGTAAGCATCTTCTGCTTGTATTCTTCGCCATGATTTCATTTTGTAATTTCCGCAACGTTTTCCCGGATGCTAATGCAGCGCCCTCTACGTTGCCATTCGTCGATTTCCTAATATTTTGAATGATCTTGTAGGTGTCATATCCAGTAACAACAAACTACATGTAAAATGCAATAACTTATTTTCTAAATACAATTGTTGGGTGTTTGTATTCTTTGCCATAGTTTCATTTTGTAACTTTCGCAACGTTTTCCCGGATGCTAATGCAGCGCCCTCTACGTTGCTATGCGTCGATTTCCTAATATTTTGAATGATCTTGTAGGTGTCATATCCAGTAACAACAAACTACAGGTAAAATGCAATAATTTATTTTCTAAATACAATTTTTGGGTTTTTGTATTCTTCGCTATGGTTTCATTTTGTAATTTTCGCAACGTTTTCCCGGATGCTAATGCAGCGCCCTCTACGTTGCCATGCGTCGATTTCCTAATATTTTGAATGATCTTGTAGGTGTCATATCCAGTAACAACAAACTGCGTGTAAAATGCAGTTGTTTATTTTCTAAATACAATTATTGGGTGTAAGCATCTTCTGCTTGTATTCTTCGCCATGATTTCATTTTGTAATTTCCGCATTTTCCCGGATGCTAATGCAGCGCCCTCTACGGTGCCATGCGTCGATTTCCTAATGTTTTGAATTCTTCCGGGCTCATCACATGTAGTCACCTGACAAGAGTATCCGTGTCCCATATTTAGGAGCTCTAATGGCGACAATTCGTAGCTTTCACAACTTTTCGTTTTTTCAGTTTTTTGCAAAACGTATTGCAATTATTTTATTTAAGTAGCATTTGTTGGCGCGATGTTGGCGCTGCCGTGACTCACCAAAACAGTATTTTCAGTTGGTTTGGGACAACATTTTAAGATGACTTTTCTTTGTTTGTATATTTTTAGGCCCGGCAGAGCCAAACTGCTCTCACACGATGCTAAATAACAATATTTATTTCGTAAGGCTGAGTTCTGTTTATTTTCGGCTGTCTTTTATGGCTGCCCAATCTCGAAATAGGGATCATTTTTGCTCATTTTTTATTATTGAATTTTTTTCAACCGCAATTTTAACTCGGATCATTAAAATTGATGCCGCCAACTGAGCTGCCCGAGCAATTAAATATAATTTGCGAAGATCTTCCAAATACGGTCTAGCGCCATCAAAAAACACGTCTGCCTTTTAAAGTCGTATTTCACTTAAACTTTATTCCGTAATTAATACCAGTGTTTTTCAACCTCGCTAATACAAGGTATATATATTTCGGTCATATCGTGTTATATATTGCGGTGTCGGGTTTGTTTTAAAAATCTAATTCTGGTGATGTTTAACCCCTCCTTTTGCTGCGCAGGCTTCCGTTTTTATGATGCTAAAAATAGAAACAGAAACCTAATGGATGACATAAAACCTCCGAGCCAGATGTTAAAAACAATAAGGAGAGAATCTTAGGTATGTAAGGAACAGCACCACCATTACGAGACAATACAATTTCTAATTTGGGTATCCGTGCATTTTTCGGAAATTGTCAGACGACCGCCACCGCTAAATAGGTTATGACTGTACCATGAACACGTAATGGGGGGTCTGGCCCAAAACGAGAAGCGAAAAATAGGATTTTATTTAACTTTCAATACACCTTTTCACCTGATTCACCGCTGGAAATGCGGACCATTTTGTAACTTCAAACCACATTCAATTAGGCGCGGATTTAAAATAGACAAAATGTTTACGCGATTTTTAGTCCACCCTGTATCACTATGTATGTTGGATCAGTCAATCACGGTTTACATGCATTTTAACTAACGCTTTCTTACAACAAGTCACCCTCTTGTGGCTTGCCCCCCAAATCAACAAATGGAAATAATATTAAAAATGGTTTTTATTCTTAAGTATTGCTCGAGCAATTTTAAACAACGAGGTTTGAAACAAATTTCTCTGCAATATTATTTATTTTTTTGCCTGACGTGTTAGATCGGTCAATCACTGTTTACATGCACTTTAACTAACGCTTTCTTACATTAAGACACACTCTTGTGACTTGACCACAAATCAAAACATTGAAATAATATTAAAAATCATTTTTATTCTAAAGTATTACTGGAGCAATATGAAACAACAAGGTATAAAACAAATTTCTCTGCAATATTATTTATTTTTTTGTCTCACGTGTTAGATCAGTCAATCACGGTTTACATGCAAGGTGAAGCCCACCTTAACTAACGCTTTCTTACAACATTTAGTCGCCCTCTTGTGACTTGCCCCCAAAGCAACAAATGGAAATAATATTAAAAACCATTTTTATTCTTAAGTATTGCTCGAGCAATTTGAAACAACGAGGTATGAAGCAAATTTCTCTGCAATATTATTTATTTTTTGCCTTACGTGTTAGATCAGTCAATCACGGTTTATATGCAAGGTGAAACCCACCTTAACTAACGCTTTCTTACAACATTAAGTCACCCTCTTGTGACTTGGCCCAAAATCAACACATGGAAATAATATTTAAAACCATTTTTATTCTTAAGTATTGCTCGAGCAATATGAAACAACGAGGTATGAAGCAAATTTCTCTGCAATATTATTTACTTTTTTGCCTCACGTGTTAGATCAGTCAATCACGGTTTACATGCAAGGTGAAACCCACCTTAACTAACGCTTTCTTACAACATTAAGTCACCCTCTTGTGACTTGCCCCCAAATCAAAACATGGAAGTAATATTGAAAACCATTTTTATTCTTAAGTATTACTCGAGCAATTTGGAACAACAAGGTATGAAACAAATTTTTTTGCAATATTATTTATGATTTTGTCACAAACGATTGACATTAACAGCGTTTAACGCTCTTTTCGAACGCCCCCTATTGGTGAGATAATAATCGTTCAACTCCGCTTTAAATTAACGTCATCAGGATATTAATTGAAATTAGCACGGAGGCACGCATTTTCCATAGCCACGGCGCATAATAGGTCAATTATAAATTACGGCGCAAAAAAACGCTTTTCTGAGGATCTCATTATAATAACTTCATAATACATTGTTCTAGGAGAGGCGCGAAGAAGGCAGATGGCAAATAAGGGGAGAAATTCACATAGGAAGAATTATAATACACATTTGCTATGTAGATGGCCAATTAATTGATTGCATTAAAATTATATAGAGTAAAAAGTGTAAACCTGCCAAAAGGACAGTGGCGCCCCCTCGGCCCCTCGGAGGATTCTGGTGCTACTTCACCCCGTCCCCCTAATGGGGTGCACGTGAATCGATATCTAATTTAGCGAAATATTATTGCATTAAGATCGGGGTGCAAGGGGCAAGAATATTTCGCCTGATTTCGACGAATTGTTTAGCAATCATCATTGTGCAGTTCAAAGGGGGAAAAATGCTGTATTGCTGGGATTAAATTGAAATTATCAAGAGGGGTCATAAGGGTCATTGATGAGCCGTTGATGGAATTACGAATTGGACAAATTTCACACTGGTTGTTCAAAGTATTGTCAGTGTCAGTACTGAGTCTGCTAAAATGTTTAGGTGCTAATCGATATTTTAAAGTGCACAAAGTGTAATGTATGTCAAAATTAAGACGTGTATTCTGAATCACATTGTGCACTGCAAGTTTGCAACATATATGCGTTGCACATTGTAGTAACCACTGCAGAGTCGTATACTGTACATGCACACATTGTATGTCATTTTTGCAATCGTACTGTCTATAACTCTGGTCGGAACATCCATATGCAGTACATGCATAGTATGTTCAGCCTAACCTAGTCCAATTGTTGGATGTAGGAAATTGAAAATAATATGTTTGTCCACATGAATCTACCCAAAATTTTATTTCAAACAGTAAAAACAATCGAATTTATATATGTATTGTACTCAACTGAGGCCAAATACAAAGCGAAATCTTTAAAACGCGATTCTGAACAATTTCAAAAAGTGGACATACAATATCTGTGCTTTAAACCATCAACACGTATTTTGGGAGTTGTATGCATACACAGATATTGTATGTCCATCTACTAACATACGTTAAGTTGATTTTGCAGGCTCGTTTTGGCGTTTTGGCCATAAAACCTACATTCCATGCCATGCAGTGCAGCTCCCCACCATTTGCCAGCACCAACAAATTCCTCCCTTACTCGGCATCAGACGAAAGGTAATTCGTGGGATTCCACTGAGCCTGTTGAGGGTAATTAGCCGAAGATGCAACCATCCGCATCCCTTCCATCTCCCCCTTCTTTTCTCCAGAGCGAATGACTGAAGCGCCGTTGAACCTCAACCCTTTCCTTACCCAAGCACAACGAGAGCTTGGGGACAAACAATGATTTAACGAGAATAAAACGACACCTGCACGACCCAAACGTATTATTAGTCACACAAGGATAGTGGATTGGTCATGGGTGACGTCATAGGACCCTAAGATAACCGTAGCATCACTTACATTGCTTAAATGTATATTTTGAGATACCTTAATCTAGGCAAGTCATGGATGTTAACCTGCTTCTCATACTGTACCGTTACTTGATTTGAGTATACTAGTACATGTACTTGATTTGGACACTGCCATGGGATACGTGGTCTTAATCAATGCACCTTAAAACAAGGTAGTCACTGTAAGTAACACGTACAGTTTAGTCTTAACGTGATCTGAGCACGTGACATCCCATTGTCAGATGTTTAACTGATGTTCAGTGTTGTGCTTTATTTGTGAAGCAAGAGGATTCTGGGTGTTTACATGTACTGTATGTGCATGCCGCCAACAGAGTTTAAGGCAAAGCATGTAAACCCACATGAGTGACTTGGTGTATCGGTAGGGGAACTTTATTAAAGGCGAGTTAAACCTTATGTGTAAACATGGTTAGTTTTCAATTTAAACAAGACTATTTGACATTTCCAGCGATCGTATGCATGCATATTGAATTGCTTATAAAATTCCAGTTTTGTTAATGACAAATTTTTCCCAACATCGAGAAATTAACAGTATATGCTAAGCCAGAGTCAACGTTGAGATTTTTGCTAAAATGCGAACAACATAGCGGTCAACGTGCTGTCCAATTAATGGATAACCTGCACAATAGCGTCCCGAAGGTATTTGGCTAAAAATATTCATCTCACCTCATTGGTGTTGTAAAATAACACTTGCTTAATATATTTTTGACAAGGTCAAATCCGGTTTTACCCCTTGGGGACCTTCGTTAAGCCAATACGTTCCACTTGCCTGCACCTGTACCAATAGGAAAATGTCGAAGAATGCTTTTGGACATTTACCTACATTTTTATTAATAAATTCCGAAGAAGGGAGAGGACACAAGTCTTTCCCAATCGCTCGCAGCGCCATCTGTTGAATTAGTGTCAAAAGCGGTTAAATACATTTCTCACAAATGATGTCCATTGTGCGCTGTGTTCCCGATAGGAAATGACAAAAGTCCATGTATGAAAATTTTGTGATGGGGGTATTGTTCTCCAGATAATGGAATGGACAACGGTCACGTGGCTCGCTGCGAGGGGTGGAATGTTGGATATGCCACGAAGCCCTTGTCACACCAGCCCCAGATAGGACAATCTGACGACCCTGGACATAAAAGCTGTCCTATTAACTTTTCATTTGGCAGCTTTTAATATGGCATTGTATGCATTAAGATCATAAATTGGTGAATATAGAGGCGGTCATTGAGAAATGAGCAATTTTATTTATGGCCACCATTGCAGCTATTAAAAGGGAAACGGCATGGCCAGCACGCTGGACAACAATGGCCAGGAGAAAATGTTGTTGCTCCGAGTTTATTGGCTGCTCAATTAGTTTATGACCATCCGGGCATTCAATATATCATTTAGTGAATGTCAATCAAAATTTCTATATCTAATGAAGTAATCGGCAGGAATGCGTCCCTGGTCCCACAAGAACATTAAAAAGATTTGAAAACAAGGTCAAAGGCGAAATCTGACCCAACTGCTTTTCTCGTTTTATGATTGCCATGATGATGGTGGACTTTTCGTGGAAATATTGCAGGCTTTGTTCTGGGAGAATTGCCAAGCATAATAGACCTAAAGCGAGAATCCCCCATGCCCTGATCAATAACATGCCTCAGTTTTATTGAGGCCTCCTTTGTCACGAAAGTGTCAGAAACAATTCCCGGCTGGGAAAAATGGATTTCATATTAATCAAAGGGCCTTTTAAGAAATACGCTTGATGTGACTAACCCCAAAAGTTCGACCCTGCCCTGCGTCTTTGGGTAGCGGAGCTGATCGACTCAAAGGGTCAATTGGGGTATTGTTCTAAATGTAAATCAAGCTAATTGTTGCCAGCTTTGTAAGCTTTTATATCAAATGTCCTAAAATATTTTCAATGTACAGTGTACTGTATATGGAACATACAAACAGAAAATGATGCTTACCTACATTGCATGTATATGTACATGTACCTGCCTCAAGAAACCTGTGATTCGATAAGTTATAACTTAGTTTTATAGTGTTTATTCAGTATTAGATCCTGATTGTATTCTGTATAGATGGGCTGTCACGCTGTTATTGTCCATAGATACGGTACATACATGTACATTGTATTTCCATATTCTTCGCTGTATGACATTGCTGATACAAAACGACGCAGTCACATACAGTACAGTGTATGTACAGTGTAGGGCGGTATTTGTTTCATAAACATATACTGTATGGACACTTAATTATTGGCTCATTTCGATTTATGGATAGCGTCCAAGGAATTTAATTGGGTTCAAATGCAGTCAACGTTTACACTCGTGCATACATGTACAGTGTAGATGAGAACTACAAGTTCAGTCTCAAATAAAATAACTGCAGTAAACCATCTAATCTTAAGAAATTTAATCGTCATTAACAGTGCATTCATTAACCCTCTGAAGCCGAACTTGAGAACCAAATTCTTGATTATTGATAGGTTCAGTTAGGCGTTTTTGTTCGGGTATGCCATTGTCCTAGTGTTGTTGTAGACTTATGGCATTTACATGTGTACATACTGTATCCTTAATTGGGTTACACTTATGCATGGTCACAATGTTAATAAAATATGTACAGTGGTGCATGCATGGCATTACACCAGTATCAATATCACCCCATCAATTTATGTATTTTTCTCGTAATTTCGCGTCTTGAACGTGAGTTGTCATTACCATTGTAGTTTAGTGCAATTTTCGCAAGTTGAATAACTCGAGATAAGCAGAAATTTCAGTCTGCCCAACAATTTCCGAGAAAATAGGTGTGCGACTCAGTTATGGTTTGCCGAAATGCTCAGTTATTAATATCGTGTGAACCTCGTTGCTGGCAAGTTATTGTGTGCTAAGCAAATTGCGTTTTTATTTATTTTTATTTGCCGTAGATACGCTTGTTTTTGCCCCGAAATCCTGAGCCACGTGTTTACGACCGATTACTAGTCTAGCAGTCGCTGCTTTTTCCACACTTCGTACGGTGGCCGATCCTATATTTTTTCCCTGAAATGCGAAAAAAGACATTATGTAAGCGTGATTTTTTTACGTTCCCACCCACCACTTTCCCACCCGTTACCCCCTCGTCCTTAGTCCCCACCCCTATTTGAAATTATTCTCCTCCTCCATTTTACAATGTCTCATTCCCCCGGGGGCAAATAGCATGCCCTGTGCCTGCTATTTTTTCACCTTTTTTTTGGCCACCCTCAAAAACTTGTCAGGCGCGTTTGTAATTTCATTTGCGATGATCATTTTCATTCGCGGAGATCTGCCAGTCACATCACACCCTCTGTCGGGATTGGGATCAGGGGCTGCCCGGCTTACCCCTTTTCAAGTCGGAGCCATCCTGGACAGCTCAAGAGGGACGCGTGCGTTATTATTTATTTTTCAAACTCGGCCAATGACGCGTAATTGGTGTCGCCGCCAGGAGTCTGCAGTTTCGACCACGATCGCGCCTTCGATCGCTATCGATTTTAATGACCCCCATCAAATGTTTCGACCGATTTTGGACTGTTAGGCCTAAACCGGAGCCTGGATTCTGCTGGCAGATTCTGCTGGCACTTACAGGATCTGCATTCGGACTAAGACTACGAAATGAAGACTCGCATTGTCTTCCCTGATTATCTCACCAGTTATCTCCATCGCTGAATTTTGACATCGAAATTCGACCGAAATTTGGATTTCGCTCGTAATTTACGTGTATGTTTCAAAGTGCTAACGACTTCATCTTCATCTAGTGACGTCATTCAGATTCGAACTTTTCGATATCATCGAACTCCACGGCTGCTGATTTCGCGATCGAACCTGTGGCTCGATATCTTCCTCGAGGTGCAAACTGTTTTTTTTGCTCGAATCCGAGACTTTCTTCCTATTTTTGTTTTCATTCCCCATTTCGGGCTTTTCGTTTCAAATCAACGCGTTCCACGCCGTGACGTCATCCGATTCGATCCGATATCGATACGCCGATCGATCGGGTGACCCCCCCCCCCCCAATTGCTTCGAATTTTTTGATTTTTGAAAGCATTTTTTGAGACCCGCATTTCGTTTCAAATCAACGCATTCCACGCCGTGACGTCATCCGATTCGATCCGATATCGATACGCCGGACGGGTGACCCCCCAATTGTCGAATGTTTTCATTTTTGAAAGCATTTTTTGAGACCCTCATTTCGTTTTAAATCGTTTCAAATCAACGCATTCCACACCGTGACGTCATCTGATTCGATCTGATATCGATACGCCCATCGATGCTGGACGGGTGACCCCCAATTGCCGTCGAATTTTTTGATTTTTGAAAGTGTTTTTTGAGACCCTCATTTCGTTTTAAATCGTTTCAAATCAACGCATTCCCCACCGTGACGTCATCCGATTCGATCTGATATCGATACGCCGATCGATGCCGGACGGGTGACCCCCAATTGCCGTCGAATTTTTTTGATTTTGGAATACATTTTTTGATTTTTGAAAGCATTTTTTGATTTTTGAAAACATTTTTTGATTTTTGAAAGCATTTTTTGAGACCCGCATTTTGTTTTAAATCATTTCAAATCAACGCATTCCCCACCGTGACGTCATCCGATTCGATCCGATATCGATACCGGACGTGTGACCCCCCAATTGTCGAATTTTTTGATTTTTGAAAGCATTTTTTGCGACCCGCATTTAGTTTTAAATCGTTTCAAATCAACGCATTCCACGCCGTGACGTCATCCGATTCGATCCGATATCGATACGCCGATCGATGCCGGACAGGTGACCCCCCAATTGTCGAATTTTTTGATTTTTGAAAGCATTTTTTGAGACCCGCATTTCGTTTTAAATCGTTTCAAATCAACGCATTCCCCGCCGTGACGTCATCCGATTCGATCTGATATCGATACGCCGATCAATCGGGTGACCCTTCAATTGCCGTCGAATTTTTTGATTTTTGAAAGCATTTTTTGCGACCCTCATTTCGTTTTAAATCGTTTCAAATCAACGCATTCCACGCCGTGACGTCATCCGATTCGATCCGATATCGATACCGGACGGGTGACCCCCAATTGTCGAATTTTTTGATTTTTGAAAGCATTTTTTGAGACCAGCATTTAGTTTTAAATCGTTTCAAATCAACGCATTCTCCACCGTGACGTCATCCGATTCGATCCGATATCGATACGCCGGACGGTTGACCCCCAATTGTCGAATTTTGATTTTCGAAAACATTTTTCGGCCCGCATTTCGCAGCCGCCAAAACGCCTTCGGAAGCTTCGAAAAGCCGAGCTGCCATTCGCGTGTCAGCGGCCCCTGGTGACGTCATCGGATCGCCGCCTATCGATATTAATATCGGCCGGCATCATTTAATATCCAGCGAATGGAGTCCGCTCTGTGATCGCAGCTCCTCAGACCGGCATCGTTCGCTGCTGAGCTCGGCTGCTTCGGAGCGTCGTTGGCAGCCGACCCTCGTGCCGGGGTGCGCTGTGCTGCCTCCAACCCCCTCTAGTGGTCTACTTCGTCCGTTTTTGGTGGGCTTTTTTTCCCAGTCATTTTCGAGTCGGCTGTGCGTCGGACTCCACGTCCCCCATGCCATGACACGCGACCCCTCACCCCTTTCGACGTTGACCCCACCGCTGACCCCGCCTTTTCCGACACCGATGACCGGCGTCCACTAGGCAGCAGCGGCGGCCAGCGCGTGGTCATCGGACGGTGTCTTCGATCAAAAAACGCCGGTCAGGATTTCGGATGTTTTCGGATGTTTGTCATTTGGATTTCTCCGCGTACTTCTTGACTTGGCCGTCGTCGCAGCTGGCGTCCTGATCCAATAGAAATCAACGGCAGCAATTTGATTATGATAATTCGGCGATACCTTATTGATAATCATACTCGGCGCATGCGCACGGCGCCCCCCGTGTATAAATTAGCAATTTTTGCATCGCTCAAGTTTGTCATTTCTAAAGAGAATTGCTAACGGTGAGGATGTCAAGGCGAAAACAGACTAAACCGCAGCATATCGAGAGCGAAGACACCCTGGTTTCGATCCTGGAAAATGGTGAGTGCACTTATGTCGTACGTATTATTTGGGGAAATTGGGGGATTTTTGGGGCAGGTGGCAAAGGTGCGGGTACCACCCACCACCCCCCAACACCCTCGACCGTCAAAACACGGAAAAAAAATACAGCGCCACCCGGGTTTGAACCCGCGATTTGTCGAGTCGGGTTCGAAATCGTTGCGTTTTAAAGAATTTGATGCGGCCTTTGATGCAAATCAAATATGCAAACAGTTCCGACCGCACTCTGTTTTCCCGCACATGCCTCAAGTTTGATAACCCCTTCGGTGACTTTTAACTTGGTTTTTTCAACTCTGGTTGAGGCGGAACAGGCCAGGGTGGCGAACCTGGAAGGCCGAAACCCAATGGAGCTTCAAGGTCGGGCCGCTATCATAACGCATAACCATATTCGGAGATATGAATTATTAATTTTTAATATGCAGCTGTTTCTAGCTTGCGCAACGCCTGCGTCGTCAGTGCTGAATTTAAAAACTTTCGATTGAGTTTTATTATTTTCGGAGCGATTTTATTGGCCTTACGACATCCAGCTAACAACGTGGAGTGATTTTTGCCATCGGAAGCTGATTTTAAAACGCTGTTAAGCCTTATCTGATATGTTTACCTTTTGCCTGGCTGGGCGGAGACTTATTTTTTAATTTATATTAATTTTCGTAAATGCTGCACCGCCATGAAACTGCACTAATCGAGGCTGGTGCAACTCGATTTAACTTACAAATTTTGGGCCTGATGTGGCTTACTCAGTTTGCAAATTTATGCGAGGATTTATTATGGAATATCTGCATTTTGTTTTTGAAACTTCAGGCAGTTTGATCGAATGGCTCTTTAGCCAAAATATTGCCAATTCAATTTGAAGGTTGAAATTCCCGATGAAAGCTTGATATGGACACCTTTTTCCGAAAAGGTTTAACGTGTCCATCATCCCCGCTTTAGTCCCAGTTCTGGCGTGCATTCAACAACTAACTTGAAATTTCCAATCGATTTTTCTGGGACCCACCATAAGCCTTTAATAGTTTACAAACTTGGCTTAGGCCTATTTGGCAGCGTGCGATTTTTCCCATAGCTGGGTTAAATAGTCTGCAACTCGAATAACTCGTTAGGTTTTTCCGCGAAAATTTAGGTTAACAAAACCGGACTTTTTACCCCTTTATATAAAGGCTTATAGATAACTTGGCGTAAAGGTTAATGTTTTGCAATAGGTTTTGCAATAGAAACTGTGGCTTTTTCGGACGCTGGCTGAATAGGCTTAATGACGTGTTGCGTAGTTTGGGCCGCAATTAAATTTGGGTTGAATAAAAGATTTTCATCCGGTTTAAATCCCGGAATAACGTTTCTCTAATCCCGTTGATATTTTTATCTTTGGCCATGTCGACTTGACTTGAATGGTTTTACCGAAGATCCTGGCTGGATCTTGGCCGCCTTGGAGCGTGTCATGCCCCGCTGACAATATCTGTTGGTCCGGTCATCTCGAGTGATTGACTTTTTAAGAAATGCTGCAACTAAATCAGAAATGACATTTTCTGTACGTTTGAAAGCGCTGTTCTGAGCATGCTATATTAATTTTCGTAACATTTGCGAAACATTTCGTAACATTTCCAAGTAAAGTTTGGGGGCGTTTAGAAAATCTCAAACTCAAGTCCTTGATACTTGCTACTCATGCATGCATTTAGTTTTCGTAAGATTTTCCAATTTTCCCTAATTGGGTACATCGCAAATAGTATTAACCATTCGTTATTTGACAAACGCTGACGTCTTTATCCATCCATGGACTAATGCACCAAAGCTCAACCAAGCCCTCCATGGTTGACATTGATGATAACCAAAATTCATAATCGCAGACTAAATACTTGCACAATGCATTAACAGTTCTTTTCACCATGCATGAATAATGGGAAAACATTGTAGTGTGCAATATTTAATTTGATAACTCGTGGTCAGTTGCACGAGTATTCGTTAGCATTATTTTTGATCTGGATGTTATTGGCGAAATGGTCGAAAGTTTCAAAGTGCAAAGTATATTAAAAGCTCGAACATTAACGTGAACGTTTGTTTTTAGGTGTAGTTTTACAAAACGAAAGTTTCGAGTTAATGTTCGTGCTTTTAATAAACTTTGGATAATGTTCCTTGTGCTGCGCCAAGTGTCTATTTGGGGGTCAACTTTCGTAACGTAAAGGCACGAAAGTTATATTAAACTCTCGTTTTTAATTTTTTTGTAGCGCTGCGCCGACTCCCTATTAATTCCTCAAACAACGAAATTCGTTAACTTTAAAACTCGAGCTTATTTTGTTGAATTGCCAAGTTTTGGTTCCTTTATTTAGCAGGATGCATACAAAGCCCGAAATCGAAATAGCTGTTCGTAAGGTCTTGACGGATACTAAAAAAGGACAAGCGCGATTTTGAAATTGCTGCAAAATAAACCTATAAATTCAGCCCATTGTGGCTCCCGATTTTAGGCAACACGATTAGTCAAAAGACCTTTGGCTTTTACTTTTGTTTTATGCTTTTGTTTTATTTACAATGTGTAAGTGCAGAAAGGCTGGCTACCTGCCTGCCCCGGGTTGCACCATGCTCAGTTAACTTTAATCGAACCTGTTTCCCCAAGTGTACTGTGAAATTGAAATGCACATAGTTTTGAAAACCTGTCCAACTAAATCAACCTGCCCACGGTTGACTTTTTCCCACACGTGCCCTAACGTAAGGGCCCAGCTGTTCTATGGGCAAAGATGACGTCACGCCGCGGTGCATGCTGGTCTATGACGGCCACGTGACCCAGTTCCGCTACGTGGTTAGGACGTGGGGATCCCCCGCTCCAACACCAATTACACGTGCGACTGACCGTTCGCTGATAGCCATCGTAAACTGACCCCCCAAATCTTTCACCACGTGGGTTCCTATGAATATTATCAGTTGTATCGATATGATGTGGAGGAAGAGGGCGCCACCGGATATGCACCTACTGCAGCGCGCCACGTGCCAACTTCAACATGGGCGAGCGCCTAATGACATTTTGATATTAATTTGACAATTAAGATATTGGCACTTAACCTTTTTTTCATGGGATTGAACCATGGGATGGCAGGGCGAAGGCGAAAAGAGGGAGAGCGCCGTTAGTGGTGTTGGTGCCAATCTGTGTCTAACAATGCCTTTGATTTCCATATTAAACTGATTACCGTTTAGGGCTTCCAACTGTGGCTGTTGCTGATTGCCCCACAGGCAAGTAAGCACATGTCCATCCGCTAGCTAATGAAAAGTTGTCATCAGAAGCAAAATTGATATTGGGATTCATCTGGACCCTAACCCAATTACTGTTGCTTCGCTATCCATGGCACGTGGACATGAAACTGATAAAATTCAGTTTGGACCAATTGATGACACATTGTGGAGACACTGATTTTTAGTTTATTTATTATTTTTATAAAATAATAAATAAACCCGGTGAAAGTAACCTGGAATAAACAACAGGTAAAATGAGGTGTTTTAACACATAAACCATGAAGGTTGTTTTCATCTTTAAACCCATGGTGACATTGAAACCACCTGCTGATGAACTCATTACGTTACTCTATACATTTTATACATTTCTGTCATCAAACTGACCGAGCAATTTCAGATATGTTCGAAAATTTTCATTCCAATTGGGCCATAATTGGAATTTTTAATTATTGACGGCCATGTTTAGCAGCAATTTGTTATACTATGTGCTGCAGTTGTAGAATTTTACTGACACGCCTGAAATCGACTTTTAGCCATTAATTGCAGATGGTGATTATGATGATAGGAATTATTTCAGAAATTTAGTAAATGTTTCCTTACACTAGGTGGCGTAGCATGGATTCTTTCCTTGGTTCTGTATACGAATTACTCTTCCAATGGGTGACTACAAAGTGAAACTTCGCAAGAGGTGACGAAATTTAAAATTCTGTAATATTTGATATTCTCAGAAATGGTCTCGAAAATCTTCCTTTCTACATCGATATTCATATGGCTAATCTTATTTTATAATTTTTTCCACTTTTGTCTCTTGTGCGCGCCAGATTCCGCTTTTAATAATTCAATGTGATGACAAATAACACGCCATAAAAATATCGTTTGATGTGATAATGCCGTTTTTATAGACTGCGTTATAGAATCATTTGTTTATAATATGGAAGGCGACACGTTTTATCTTAAGTCCATGAATTGTTAAAATTCCTGGCTACTATCGTACAATCTTGTTCGTGGAATTGCGACGAACTCGTTCACTATAGCAATTGAGAAACGACGCGAAAAGTGTGATGTCACTGGCCAGTCCTTGCAAAATCCATTTTCATACCAGAAGATACTTGATGCATGAAAACAGCCAGGGGTGTCATTTCTGGCCCCTTTGTCGCCATTTTTGAATTCAGCATAAGTAGGGGTCAGACGGGCAGGTAAAAAATTGGTCCGGAATTTGTGATTCTGCTTGGACACGTCCAACTTAAGGGCATAGCCACCGAACACCTGGACCATAATTTCTTTTGACAATTAAGATTTTGAATAAATGCACCGAGGTTTTGGTCGCCGAAATGCATGGGAGGATTACTGGGGCGATGAAAGAATGCAGGAGGCGCTTTGGGACCAATTGATGGGTTTGAAAGATGTACTTGTTTTCAACTAAGCTTATAACTCCAAATGACGGTATTTTGTATATTATATACCGGATATGAAAGCGACCCAATTTGAACTGGAGAAAAAAATTCGATCGTTTTTAGTGTGCCATACTAATGTAGTAGTTTTGGCAGGTTATTAGTACTATTGTACTATTGCAGCCTAGATCAGCTGTGGCAAATTGATTTGCAGTTGAGGTCCAAACATGGATGTGGTTCAATCAGGCATGTGGCCAGCTATATCACATTTTATCACATCCGAGAATTGGACATTTGTCACATTTTGTCACATGAAAATATCGCATTTGTCACATTTTGTCACATGAAAATGTTATGCAATTGATTCTTAGTTCATCAAAATTTTCATAAATTTTCCTGCAAAAGCGTTACATTTTATTAATTTTTTCCACTTTTTACGCACGTTTTGGATGACTGATTTAAGTTTTCATCAGCAAGCTCTATTGCCGCCTTGGCGCTTTGAATGATGACATTTACAGTTTCTACTTTTACAATATCTGTGCAGCTAGTACTGCAGGCCTCATGTAACATCTCCATTCCTGCAAGCACCATTTTTTGGGCTTTTTCTTCCTTTTTGGTAATTTCCTCTTCATCAACAGACTTTTTGGAACCTAGTCTCCCTTATAATTATACAGATAGGTCATACATAAGAGGTTTCCCTCTTTATTTGTTGCATTTGTCACATTATTTTCTATTTTTTTTACAGAAATTGTCACATTTTGCCTTATTTGTCAAATCGGCCACATCCCTGTTCAATGCACGGCACCTTGGATGTCCGATATCAGAATGGCATAATTTTGACCATTCAAAAAATCGAAAAAAGCCATGTTTCGAAGTTTGGATTATTCGATTATCGGTCCATAATTGTGCCCGTTTCCACGAATTTTATTCTTGGCTTAAGAAATGCCATGGAATGAATCAAACCATTGCTTATCACTGCAGCCTGCATTGCAACAAGTGCAATTCTAAAGAGGTTGGAAAAAAGTGGTGTATATGCGCACTCACACGCACAATTCGTCTGGCACTTATTTGTAGATGCATGACGTGAAGCATGTTATTCACTTATCTGGCGAACGCTTTTTATTTGCGAAAATTTCATGCAAGAAACAAATATCTGGCTTAAAAACGATGAATAAGAAAACAGCAGCTTTATTAGGTTCTTTCGAAATGCATTAAAAACGTACTAAAATGAGCTGGAGTTTTGAAGGCTTTTTTGTCGGTGGCCTATCCGGGAATCGCTACATTGCGTGTCTGTAATCAAATTATTCGTTTTATAAGAGCTTTATAGAAATGCTGGAGTGGAAAACTTCTGTTTTAAAATTCATGAATTAAGCGTTGTTTTAGTGTTTTCTGATGGCGCATAGACGGGCAAAAACGTTTTTGAGTGTTTTTTCCAGGCCCACTGAACTAAACGCTAAATAAGAACTGTTAATTGAACGCACGTATTGCTTTTCATGTGTTACTTCAGTATTATTTTTTGATTCTTGCTGGGCCATGTCGCTCGATTGTCAAATGCAAACACATGTAGTATCAGCAAGTTTCACATAGGGTACAATCGAATTATTTTCGTTTATCCGTGGTAAACTTCCTGTATTTTTTTACTGTATGTATTATCCCACCATGTTCAGTTAATACGACATTCCAAAAAATTTTACCCCAGGCAAACTGCATCCTTGAGTCAACACTTTTTCCCAAAAGTTTAGCATTATTGATAACCATGTTTCAGAATCTCAGAATATGGTTGTTTCTGAACAATTTACAACTTGCTATACGCTGTATGGTCATCATTTTTTGCCTGATGGTAGCTTATGTCACTTTCAAGTCATGGTTCGATTCTTGAAATTGAATCTTCATTTTCAGTAGGTGACTGTGTTCTAAAAAATAGAGGTTAGATAGTTTGTATCATATTCTTCAACATTTTAAAGGGGAGGACAAACATGTAAGATATATTCCCACTATCGAAGCAAGAAAGGGTAGAGCTACATGGATACCCCCTGAAAGGGTGGGGATATCTTCTCTTTTGAAGCTACATTACTTACATGTATACCAATGAAGCAGATCACTACTTTTCTTGCATGTAAATGAAATCCTTTTAACATATGGAAGAATATGATGGAACCTTTATTGCTAGAGCGTGAAAGCGTAACAGGTTGCATGTTTTAACTCAAAATAACTACCTGTTTTTGACAAGGTACAAATCCATGTGCAACGGTCCTGTTTGATGAAACGATTTAACGCCATAACAAACTTAATATTCCAGTCACTTCAGCTGGGCCTATAGGCCCTAACGACTGGTTATGATCCGACTATTATAACGAAGACCTTCGTGTGATATGTCCTGAATTGCAACCTTTGAAATGTGATGGCGAAGCATTTATGAGAAAAAAATATCCGAGATAACCAAACAAAAGTGCATTAAGTCGCTTCTTCTGCATGAAAACCCCTTTCAGTGAGCATTGAAGATCTGGTTCTGGGAATGACCAACTGACCATTCAGTTTGACCAGTCAAATGTTGCCATAAACATGGGCCGATAAGGTCTTTTTTCTGGGAAACTAGACGGACATTAAAATCTCGAAGCCATTATTATTTTACCGGCTTATATTGCACGCGAATCAGACCATAAACTGACTGGACTGTCCAAATGGCGTCAGGACCACGTCCTTGAAATTAAGAGGACAATTTCACTACTTAATGATTTTTCGACATATTTTCGCATCTTCCAGCAGGTTGTAGGTTTTGGGACTCGGTGCCGTCTGTCTCGTGGCTAATTTGGGGGACTTGTTTTATAAATTTTATAACTACTCCGCCAAAATGCCCTCACAAATAACTCAGATTTAGACAATTTATTGGGCTCCAAGCGAGCCTAGTTATAATTAGGTGGCCGCCGCCTTGATGCCTGCAAACATTACCTGTGCTGGATGTTGCCCAACACTAGTTGACCCTCGTCCACCCCAACCCACTCTCCATTTACCGACATGTACCTGTACATGAAATCGTAAACTGTTGGACACTTTGATGGATTTATTTTTTTTTTTTTTTTAACTTTGATATTTTGGAGTGATGCCTACCCCATTAAAAACTGCACTTCACAAGGGATAACTGTTTGCTTCATTTTTCGTGAAATCACCAATTTAAGTTGTTGTTTTTAGAACAAGTTCATGGAATCATAAAGGTTTTATGATTTTGAGTCACTTATGATATCGATATTGCCATTCGTGGGGACCTAACTACATATTAGCGACATCTTAATCGAATGCCCATGCTGATACTGACTAGGGATAACTGTTTGCTTCATTTTTCGTGAAATCACCAATTTAGGTTGTTGTTTTTAGAACAAGTTCATGGAATCATAAAGGTTTTATGATTTTGAGTCACTTATGATATCGATATTGCCATTCGTGGGGACCTAACCTGTTTGTTAGCGACATCTAATCGAATGCCCATACTGATATTCCATGATATGATACAATTTGTAGAGTGTATATATGCGTCATTTATGGTAGGTCGATATGCTTTTAATAACATTCCATGATACCTTGGCGTCTACTGGATTTGCTTGTCTCTTTTTGAATTCATCTTCGAAGACACTTTTGCATAATCGATTTCTTGGTTAAATCACTGTCGTGAAATGTGTCAAACCAATACAAATTCATGACTTCAATCACGACCTGAATTTAATTCATGACTTTCAATGCTTGTATGCCCATGAGACACCCTGGCTGCATACTGTACTTAGTTCCATCATTTATTTTGAAATTGTGCATCAATGATGTGTTTAGTTGGTCCTGCTATACTGCTTAATAGGGTCCACAATATTTATACATGTAATACCACATTCTAGTATGAATTACATGCACTTACAGTGGCTCAGATCTTACTGTGATGTGGTCGAGTTCGGCTATAGTCGTCTTAAACTCCCGAAATAAAACTTGTTGCATTTTTGGTTGGCTCAACAATGCAAAGCTCGAAGCTGTTATCGATTCGTGCTTTGGTATCTGCGTCGAGTTAGCGGCGTGGAAAAAAAGGGGTAACGTGACGTCACCTTGCAATTGATCGGTCATTGAAACTGTCTGCAGGGTGGTTTTCAGGGCCTGGCCATGGATGGCCCCATGGATGTGAACTGCTGCAGAGACGTTTCTGGAAAAAGGCAACCTTTTCACTGCACAATTCGAGCAAACGTGCGTTGCATAATCAGGATTTTAAACATTTGAGAGTGTGAAGAAAGATGTAATAGTAGATGCCCGCTCTCATATGCTAATCGCGTTTAGCACATTTCGGGTAAACTTTTGTGCGTTTGTGAATGTTCAAGTGACAGTCGCATTCAGCCGAGTTCAAAGGATGCTAACCACATCCCTTTTAAGACGACCATCTTGAAGTGAAAAAATGACGATGGGGACGAGCTGCCCACAAAGGGAACCAACCCCCCCAAAAATCACTGCCTCCTTTGAAATTATGCACGAATGGCCAACATTTAACCATTTCATAACTTATTTATATACCAAAAAAGTTTTGATACGCTTTTGAAGTTGGTGCACGTGTGGCGAACGGTGCGAAAGTTTTCCCTCATCAAACTCGCGCACTTTTTATACGAATATTTTAAGTGGAAATGAATGGCTGTTTGCGTGCGAAAATGCAGGCACTCAAACCGTATTGTCCCTCAAGGCCTATGTGCGAACAATTTGCGTAGTTTAAGGAATTTTTTTATTTAATCTAATTTTTTTAGTTTTTTTCATCTCTCGCTGGAAGGGAAACTGAATAATGCACATTTTTCATAATGCACCAGTTTTAAGGTTCAAATTGAAGTGCGTTTTTAGGCGTATTCTCCTACCCCAGCTGTATGCAAATTTGAAACATTTGGGTGCGAGATGGGTCTTAATATGGCTCCGTTTAATAATGGTGTGCTAAGAGATGATCAGCACCGAATTTTGTTGGTTCCATTCAATGTATGCACCAGACGCCTAGGGCGCTGCAGCCCATTGAAACTAGCGCCACCTATGCGCACCCATTTATTTTTAATTCTTGTTTTAGATGCAGCATAAGCCATGCATATCTGCAAGAATCGTATATTATCGATATATTGGTGCTCCACAAGCGCCTCCAAAGTGGTGATGAATGTTTCGAATGTTTTCATCTCCTGAAATACATCACCACCCCTAGCTTTATCAGCTCTAATGTTTGTCGATAGGCCTTAAATATATTCGTTTTGTGCAAAATTGCGAATCGGAAAGTTGAATATGGAATGTCGAATCGTCCCCCTTAATGTAAGTCAGGGGATATGCATTTATTTTATGATGATAGCGTTAAAGTGTTTCGGCTAAATCATAGAGCGGAGATATAACCACCAAAAGCATCTCTGGCTGCTCATTGGATGCTGCGTCTGGCCAGCCAACTGGTCGCCATAGAAACAAGCCACAGAAATGTTTTATCAACGCAAAATATCCATAAAAGAAAAGCCTTCATTATTACTTTAAAAATAGGCTCTGCTCGCGAAGTATTAAAGCACTAATCTGAAAGCAAAATGGCAAAGGCTTTGTGTTGACCGTTTTCCAAAGTCCTGGCAGATTAAAGGAAAGACTTGTCAACTGCTTCGCCATTTTTAGAAGATCAAAAATGGCTGTCGAATTAGAAAGTCGGTGGATTTATCGCACTGCGTCAGCCATTTGCTGGTGCTGTTATGGACAAATGCACACTCTGTTAACGATGGGAATAAAGTGTATTTCACTCAAATCTTTAGTCATATCTGATTACTGATCTGGTTAAGACTACATGTACGTGCAACTGTCGATCCTATTTGAAACGTATGAAAAGCGTCTTAAATACTGATTTTTGCCAACATTTAAAATACTTTTTTTGAATTGCAAATATAATAGTTACCTGCTGTACGAATTATCCGAAATATAATTCAGTTTTTAATATTCCATAATGTATTTCGATATGGCATAATTCTATGTTGTGTTTATTTCAACAATTGCTAAAGTTGTCATTGTCGAAGCAATTCCCGCATAAAACAGCGAATTAAAAATTATGATTTACAATATGTTGCGTGAAATTGATGCTCGCACGGATGAAACTTAGAAAACTTGCTTGGACATATCGAAACAAGAGCCATTTAATGGTACGGTCCCATGACACATTAAATTCTTGTTATTTGAATACAATCTCAATGAATTTCTAAATTCTAATTTCTAAATTTCTAAATTCTAATTGTATTTCTAAATTCTAAAGGATTTCTAAATTTCTAAAGGATCTTATGTTCCAAAAAGTAGTTAATTCATGCATCAGCAAGAGCTACAGTATGAACCACGTTTAACAGTAATATTGAAAAGTGCATCTAAGTAATATTGCTTCCTCCATGCATAAACGTTAATGTAGAAGAGCTTATGGCCCTTGTTGTAGGCATTTCTGATGATTATCTCACAAACTTTAGCACAGATCCTGAAGTCTTCAATTTGATATGCATGTCCTAGCATGATTTTTGACAAACTTTCTCCTCTCATCTGGGATCTGTGGGGTTCTCTCAAATTCCTTCATCATCCTTCTGGCTTATTTGTTCCTTTTAGTCTAACTAGGGAAATCGCATGTAAAATTCAAATCCTGAACAACTTCCCTTATCACTGGCGCAACGACATTTTTGTTCCAAGGATGTTCCAGGTGGATGTGCTCATGCGATTGCTGTGGCCACTGGCGCCAATGGATCTGCTAGCGCCCTCTAGCGGCCGCCCTCGCAAAGCCTTTTGATGGAGGCTCAACCTAAAGCTAAAGCTGGGATGGATCGAGCAGATCGATAATTTAATGAGGTCGATTTCGATTTGATTTTCGATGACGCGACGATTTATCGATCGACGAGCTGCACGTGCACTTTTTCGAATAAATCCCAGCCAGGAAAGGCTTAATTCGCATTGCTTAATTGTTTATAACGCCTTCGTGCCAACTTATCTGGCCATTGTTTCAAGTTTTGGAGGCCCCCAATTGGCTGTCGAAAATTCGTCTAGGTTTCAGATTTTCTAACCCTTAAATATTGACTCGTATTACGTAAATAGTCTGAGAAAGTGAAAACTGGACACTTTGAATTTGGTAAAAGGAGTAAAATACTGGAATGAGTAATAGACATAAAATAGTCCCAAATAAAATTCAAATTGCGTTTGAAAACATCGGGTTAGTATAAGCGGAGAACAATCATTGTCGGATAACGTTCAACATACAGTACGTGTATATACTGTTCACGTTTGTGAAATTATAAATTTCCACATGCAAAAGAAATTTATTTCAAATGCATTTTGAAATGCTTTGCAAATTGTAAAATGTATTGCAAATGTATTTTTCAGAAAAAGCTCCTTTTCTCAATCTACATATACTTTGAAATGCATTTGAAAATGAATTTCTTTTCCATATGGGTTGGGTTGTAATTCGCTAACATTACATGTGTTGTAAGCTTATACACACTAGACTAAATATAACTTGTTGTTATATTTAACTGTTACTAGCTGTATTATGTACAGTGCAAACAATGTCCTAATTGCTGATGACATTAATTTTAGTTTATGATCCACCTTGAGCAATTCACATGAATTATGAAAGACTCGGTAGCCTCATACAAATGTGGCAATAACTCATCCATAGTTTAGCCTAGCCATCGATTGAAAATATTTGAAACTACAAATAAATAATAATAGCGCATGAATCTATTTTGTCTTTAACACGTTGCTAAGTTGCATCAAACGTTTGGGGTAAATTAAGACTAATTTATTTCCATGCAAACGCTATTCAAAAAGTCACAATTGAACTTTAAAACTGTTTTATTGCGTTAATATCTAATTATTTTTGACGCCAGTTTCGACAAAACATTCCAAACTAATACAAGGTGTCATTAGGTGAAAATGGATTGGTCGGATTAGACCTGCCAAGCAGCATGGCCGGGATTTAATTCCTAACAAGCCATAAAAACGAGCTATTGCGTAGGTGACCAGAGGTCATTAAAACTGAAATTAAGCTCGGGCTCGTGTTTTCGGGACTTTTTTCTGAATTACCTTTGAGGCGCTCGAAAAGGTCATTTTTAATTTTTAACAAGTTTTTTTGTTCTGCCAAAACCATAAAATGAATGTATCGGCGTTTAAGCGATGGGCAGCAACGTCCGTAGCTGCCAGGGTGGGTTGTTAATTTCTCAAAAGTTGACTGCTCAGGAGACCTTAGCAATTTGTACGTTTCAAAAATAGTTATAAGAAAGCGTACGGTTTGACGGGTGGGAGCGCAAAAAATGGCCAAAAACATAAATGAAAAACGAGTATAGAAATGTATAAGGGGGAGGGGGTGACACGTTTTGCATTTTCAATGATTTGCTGGTTCGTGCGTGCGTATTTGTCACCCCGTAACATATTGCTCGGCATTCTCCGAGTACAACATGTTATAAACAGGTAGGTGAACATTTACAAATTACTTTCGGAGGTACGACTACTAGCACTCGACTGTTTTTAAATTTCAAGCAGTCGTTACTCGGATATTTATCTTCCGAATGGGTGGTCAGCCAACCAACTAGCAATGGCCAACTCAACTGGTAAGCAAGGAGCAACCAACTACTTATAGGAGATAATGCCCTGCGTGGCCGAAATTTTGCACCTCTGCCACTGGAAGGGTGGGTGGGACGAGAGCCGCCGCAATTGAATTCTGAAAAAATCCATCCATCAACGGGACTTTTCGATTTAATTCCGAATAATACCTTGATCGGACTTGGCCGTCAGAAAACAACTGGAATATATACAGGGTTCATACGCACCTGGAAAGTCAGGGAAGAGCAAAATGGCCAGGGAGTCAGGGAAAACTACGTTTTTTGCTGTAAAATCAGGGAAAATAAGTTTTTTCAACAAACCCATGTCCAAAGAAAATGTATTTTAAATGCATCGTGCAATGTATTTCAATTTGTAAAATGTATTTGAAATGCATTTTGAAATGTATTTGAATTAAGGAAATATATTTTAAATGCATTTGGAAATGTGTACGCCAAACTGTATAATGCATTTGTAATATATTTCGAAATATATAGTAACGCTGAGCTATATTTTAATGCATCTCAGCTTTAATTGAGATGAGATTTTAAATTAATTTCACAAAATGGACCTCACTACGGTAACTCGTCAATAATGGATTGTGCAGTGAATTTTGTGTAAAAATAATCATGACTAAAAATAATATTTTTACACCAAATTTGTATGACTGCAGTGTGAATTGAGATGTATTTGCAATGTATAGTGAAATATATTGTGATAGTATTTCGAAATACATATTTCAATATATTTACATGTGTTTTGCAATATATATTGCAATACATTTAAAATTTATTTCGAAATGCATAATACAATACATATTTTAGTGCCAATCCAAAGGTATTTTCCAATGTATTTTCAAATGCATTTCTTGCTTTGCGTTTTAAAATGTATTTCTAGCTATGCATTTCAAAATACATTTCTTTTCCATATGGAAAATAAAATTAAAAAATAAATTCCATCCCAAAAAATACCCAAAAATAGTTTTTTTACATGTTTATTAATTATTTTGAGATTTCTGCTGACCATTTCCAAAAGTTGATATTAATAAACATTATATTTTTCTCATGAGCAGGTTTCAAAAAATGTTCTACACGATTTATAAGTCAGGGAAATGATTTTGTAAATTTGAGTATGAACCCTGATATAGGACCAATACACTGTAAACCGTAAAGGTACAAATGCAGTTTTTGTGGGGTACAAATGTACATTTGCACCCCATATCATATATGTACCCAAAGGGATGAAATGACAAATGTAGACTCGTATGTGCCCCTAGGAACACATGTCAAAGGTGCACGTGCAATCAACGTACATGTATGTACCCATTGGTGTGTATATAGTTTTAAAACATTTGTACCCTTAAGGTTCAACATTTGTACTTTTTCCGTTTTGAGTGTAGGACCTTAGTGCGTGACTTACATGTACATGTTTGTGAGCTTATCAGCAATATGTTGTGAAATACCAATCGTCGACTTAGTTGTATTCGAAGTAAGGTGACTATAATATTGGCAGTTAACAACGAATAGTTGAGTTTTTAGTAAATTACATTTTTGACATTTTCAAATACAATTTGGCGATGCCCAGCTTGGGTCAGCCAGTTGAGTCAGTTCCTAATGAAAAGCTTGAAGCCAGTGTTGATGAGGGTGAGGAGTTGATGAATCTGAGGAAGTTGAGCTGAGTTGGTTTCAATGTCATGAGGCATGGAAGGATGCTTGGTTAGGAAACCTGAAAACTGCAGCTCCTCACAGTTCCCATATGGAAAAGAAATGCATTTAGCAATACATGTTTTTTTATACAGAACATGCATTTTGAAATTCATCTCAAAATATATGTAGATTGAGGCATAAATGTATTTCATAATGAATTATAAAATGCATTGAAAAATGTATTTATTGAGCATTTCATAACACATTCCATAAATTGCTCATATGGTATTGTGAAATGCATTGTGAAAAATAGTTTATAATGCATTGTGTGTGTATTGTTGAAAATATTGTGGATTACACTGGAAAATTTAAACCGTTAACATGACCACATAATTTCTGGATTTAGAATGAAAGATCATCTTGATTAATTCCTAAAATACAATGTAATTTAGAATTGCAATAAACTACAATAACATACTGAATTTCATAAATCTGTATTGCTAAATGTATCGTGCAATGCATTAGTAACATGCATTTCTGTTTAAATTTAAAAATGCATTTATCGTGGAGCTTTTTCTGAAAAATAAATTTGCAATACATTTTACAATTTGCAATATATTTCAAAATGCATTTGAAATAAATTTCTTTTGCATGTGGGCTACCCCTCAGATTCATGAGCTCATTCTTTATGAAATTCCAATGGTGGTAAATGTGATAATGACTTCTGTCAGTCTGTTATAGTGCTCTTTGGGCTCAAGGTTTTGCCTTCGTTGTTTATTGACTCTTAAAAATTGTGGATTTGATGACGAATTACTGGTTTTTTATTGTCGAAGAGCTGAAATTGATTGCGTTTTTCTAAACTGGTCAGTGAGATTATTTAATTGATTTATAGTGTCATCCTTGTAATTGCGGAAATTGCTCGGAAATTTGCGTAGGACGCCATGTTCAGTCTCGTCCATCATCAATTTTCAACTTTTTTCAACATTTTTTACTACTTCTCGAGTCTCCGCCATGCCTGAGGAATGTTTTTTTCTGCTTTTTGTATTTATTACACAATTTTTCAATATGAAAAATATCGTGTCACCATCATTCTGGGGGGCTTGCTGCTATAACAAGTGTTTTCAGGGAATCGTCCCATCTACATGCATGTATTGAAATACACGCTTTTTGGCCTTTAGCCAGTGTGCGGTTTTGGGGGTTGGGGGGACCAGGGGGGCCAAGGCGTGGAGGGCAAGAAGAATAGTTTAAATTTCTCCAATATAGGCCCGCACCACCACAATAGCGCAATGTGCATTGTTTGCCCCGTTGGTGGTTGCACTATTTCGACTTTCCAAATTTGCCTAAATGTAGGAAAAAGGCAAAATTATTGAACTTGTTTCGTGGTCATGCCGACAGGTGTTGTTTGGAATTTATTATCAACAAACGACTGAAACAACTTAATATCGGCCGAGGGGGTCCAAATATGGCCTCCCAAAATCGTGAAAGTAAATCATATTTCACTACATGGGTCATTTACATTTCGAATAGGACTAGTTGTCGATGAAAAGCACCCCCTTAGCCCCTGGTGGCAATTTACGAGGCCATAATATCCAGGACACAAAATGTCTTTGACCGTTGTGAGCATTCGTGTTCTTGACCAATTATGAATTTAACAGATTTTAAAGAGTGGATCATGGACATGGAATATTGTTTTGTTTTGGTTCATGCCTTAATATAAACGGCCCAGAATCAGTCTTATTTTTTTTAAAGTGATAACTTCACGTTGATTTTTCACTTTAGTAGCAGTTTATCTTATTTTATGCTTTTCCCTAGCATTTTAAATTATGAATTTAACAGATTTCAAAGGGTGGATCATGGACATGGAATATTGTTTTGTTTTGGGTCATACCTTAATAAAAACGTTCAGAATCAGTCTTATTTTTTAAAAGTGATATCTTTACGTTCATTTTTCACTTTAGTAGCAGTTAATCTTATTTTATGCTTTTCCCTGGCATTTTAAATTATGAATTCAACAGATTTCAAAGGGTGGATCATGGACATGGAATATTTTGTTTTGGGTCATACCTTCATATAAACGCCCAGAATCAGTCTTATTTTTTAAAAGGGATATCTTCACGTTCATTTTTCACTTTAGTAGCAGTTCATCTTATTTTATGCTTTTCCCTAATTATTAAATTAACATTTTAAATTATGAATTTAACAGATTTCAAAGGGTGGATCATGGACATGGAATTGGTTATACCTTAAGATAAACGCCCAGAATCAAAGTCTTATTTTTTAAAGTGAAATCTTCACGTTCATTTTTCACTTTAGTAGTTCATCTTATTTTATGCTTTTTCCTAACATTATAAACGGGAATATTTAAGGTGGTGATTTTTCATGTAAAAAAAAGTGCAGTGTGAGCAAAGGTGTGAGTTTGGTAATCACGCACGTGCTTGTACCTGCAGGGATGGTCCCTTTACATCTTCACAACAATGACTGGAAGCGTGTGTTAAACTGCACAAAAGTTGTCTTTTGAAGTTTTCAAAATGGCGCCGCTTTTCCATTGGTGGAAAAAACATTAAAATGGGGGGAACGAATTCACTTTCTTCGAGAAAAGACCACGTCTTATTTTCCTATTCTGTCTTTCATTCACGAAAACTGCAGTTTTTTTTTTTGCAATTATAGTACAAATCAAAATGGTGGTTTGCTCAAAAAAAGGTGCAAGCTGTGAGGGTGCGGAATGACTGGTTGTAATTTCGGGTTATTATTTTCCTATTTCTGGTCGCTCGTTGTGCGGCCATTTTTGTAGTCATTTCTGATATACGAGCCGAGTCCCTTTAGTGGCCACTAATCTTTAACATGTTGCCCTTAAACATCACTGCACAAACACCCCACTGACCTTGGAACATCTTCCGAAGAATAAGCCCCTATTAAAACCTAGCTTGTTATATAACACTGGTTAGCCATGAGTGGCCACCCTGTACTTTATTGCGGTGTTTTGTTTACAATCTACATGGACTAGGTGTTTATCGGTAAAAACCAAGGCCAGCTTGAACCGTAACGTCTGTTGCTCTTTATTGATACCTGCCCATTAGCCAAAAAGGGAATTTTTAATTTGACTTTTAATTAAGATTTATGCAATGCTTAAGGCCCATTGAAAGTGAGTTTTTGCATTTGAATTTTGATAATTTTGGACAGGTATTTGATAATTTCAAATGAAACTAAATGTTTTAATTCAAAGTTAATATTGATAGTAAGTTCCTGCGCTATATAAAATGAAAAGACATTTTGTTTTTAGAATTTTTCCAGATATTCTTTGTTATATTCCCATTCAGATGGCAGGTGCTGTCATCTATCGCCCATAAAGCAAAATAAGAGGTCAAGCATAGAATTATCGTTTTTATTAATATCATATACATTTCCATAATACATGCACATCCCAAAAAACGCAAGTCCCTGTTAATGTTTACAAAAAATTATTTTAATATCTTGATCAGGAAAGGAGATATTGTATTTGGTAATTTTATGCAGGGTGTCCCCAAAGTCACAACGCACATTCAATGGGCCATAATTTGACAGATTCATTCTCGTTTTCTACCCTTTCACAAATATGATTTAAACAAACATGACAGTCCATTTTGGGCATCATTTTTGGATATCCCTGATATTCAGTCTTATTCGTATACAATGTACACTGTACATGAGTAGGCCAAACGCTTACCTTGCAGTCATTTACTCTCCATATTAATTTTAAATTTAAAATTATATCCGAACTGTCTCGTTATTTCCCCTTTTAATCACCTATTTCTCGATCTTATCGCTGCATGCAGACTTAGCTCATTAATTTTTTTTCTCTCATAATAATCGTCCCTTGCATAGGGTGGTCCAAACCGCTAAGAAGCAAACTGTGTCCACCATAGGCGTGGTGCAGCCATTTTCGGGGGCGAAGTAGTGCCTCATGATTTATTTTATTACATGAGCGTGATATAATCTTGACCACGGTCTTCAATCGAGAAAATCATATGAAGAGGTTACTTTTGTTTTTGAAGGAATCCAAAACGTCTGGAACTTGTCCGGTTGGTGCTAACCAAATGTCCAATTTTCCAAAGAATGAAATTAAAATACATGATCTTTACTAATTGCGCTGTATGTCAAGCATCTTAAAAGGGTTACACCGTCCACAAAAGACGACTGCTGATGCTGAAGCAGTTCATAAATTAACTTGAACATGCTTGTAAACGGTTCTGCAAATTTGTTTACAAATTCAATTACTTCCATCGGTTTTCAAAGTGCCTCAATCAGTTCCAAACCAGTCTGATTTCTTGGAAGGCTGCAAATTTTCCTCCTCGCCGAAATGCCGACACGAGGTGCAGGTCATCTGGACACTGTCCAGTGTCCACTCGAATGAAAACAATCCTGGCTCGAAATGGTGGCGAAGAAAGATGGATCTGAGCCCAAGTTTGTGCCTTGGTCTTTTGAAAATGACCACTCCTATGCCGTTATGACTGAAGAATGTCTTGAAATGACTCCGAGAAGGTTGTTAAGACAACCCTAAGGCCAAGTCATAAACTGTTTATTATCGCCCCACATTTCCTTCTGCCCCTAGATGCATTACCAGAGTTGCATTGACTTCGATATAGCCTTCCCTATCTCAGTGCCCAAGAATGCCACCTAAGTATGATTCTTGGAGGGTTATGCTCGCATCGTCCCCTCGTGCTGACCAATGGTCCAGGTCTTGTTTATTTATGCTGTAAGTGACATGTAGTTTAAACCGTGGTGAAATGACAGCGTCTTATTTCCGAGTATAGAAGTTGATTTTGCCGGAAAATCGTAAATTTTGCATTGTTATGTATAATTCAAGAACGATTTTGTAATACTACATTTGATGCATTAATTAATCACACAAAATTGCTATTGACCTGTACGTGTAATTGCTACAGTGTAGGTTACAGCTGGTTAAAGATATTATAGATTGTAATTTCGATGTGTTAATGTCGCCATTGCAAGAAATGGCGGCCATTCTTTAAAATTTTGCATTGTTATACAGTATGTGATTCAAGAACAATTTTTTAATACTACATTTGATGCATTGATCACAGAAACTTGCTATTGACCTGTACGTGTAACTGCTACAGTGTAGGTTACAGCTGGTTAAGGCCCATTGAAAGTGATTTTTTGCAATTGAATTTTGATCATTTTGGACAGATATCATAATTTCAAATGAAACTAAATGTTTTAATTCAAAGTTTATATTGATAGTAAGTTCCTGCGCTATATAAAATGAAAAGACATTTCGTTTTTCGAATTTTTCCAGATATTCTTTATTTTGCCAACGACAGTAAATCTCTTATATTCCCATTCAGATGGCAGGTGCTGTCATCTATCGCCCATAAAGCAAAATAAGAGGTCAAGCATAGAATCTTCGTTCTTATTAATATCATATACATTTCCATAAGTTGTCAAGAGCACATCCCTAAAAACGCAAGTCCCTGTTAATGTTTACAAAAAAATTATTTTAATATGTCGATCAGGAAAGGAGAAATTGTACTTGGTAATTTTATGCAGGGTGTGCCCAAAGTCAATGCCGTAATTAAGAATTTCTTAGCAATTCGATTGTAATTTCGACGTGTTAATGTCGCCATTGCAAGAAATGGAGGCCATCTTGGTTGTGTCTTGAGGTGCACACGACTACAGGCCGATAAACCTGAAAGCTAGTTGTGAATTTTCGTACAAAATGGCCGATTGATTGCCATTCTGTCGTTCCATTGTCCGCTTTGTTTTCTTTAACCCCTTAGTTTACCTTTTCCAGGAGGAAACAGAAACTTGTCTGTTTGCTTACAGAATTCGTTTGCTTATTTTTCCCAGGCTTTTTAACTAATGTAAGGTTAGGTCTCTCTCTCTCTCTTTACGATATAATATAAAAACTAGTTTTTATAAACTAAACACATAGTTCCTATAAATGCACGTCGGGTGGTTTGTTTTAGGTAGGCCTTATTGGTCTTTTCTTTTTATTATTTTGCTGGGGCTGCTTTTATAATCGTCTCTGTTGACTTAAAGATCAGTGCTTTGTTGTCCAAAGATTAAGCCGAGGATTGAAATTGTGTAAGATGTAAATAATATAAGTAAAGCGAAAATAGCAAATTACAAAAGAATTATTTAGAGGGAAAGCGTCTACGCCACGCAACTCAAACGAAGAGGAATTTTTCGTCGAAATTAACCAGCCAAAAAGGAGTGGTTTTGGGGGTTTTATTTGCACACATCCAACCGAACTTGCCACCAACCGAAAGTATGCATTCTCTAAAACAAATATCATTAGGCTTTCCGCGTCATTTTTGTATACCTTTTAAGATGTTAAGATGGCATTTTATTTGGGTACTGGTATATGAATAAAACCCGATTCGATTCGTTATGACTTAATAGTGGGCTACGTGCGAGGATATTGCGGTTGGATGGTTTCTCAAATCCCAAAAAAAAAGCTGAGAAAACACTCGAAACTAGTTTTGATTTTAAGTTTATGAGTCGAAGAATCGAGACAAAAGGTTTTGCTACTTCCCATGTACACGTACGCCACAGTCTCATGCATTGTTAGCACTGACTCCGCAATTATTTGCTCTTTAATAAACCGACGCCATTACATCGTGACGTTAATGACATTGAAATCCACGCTCGGATGTGCCCAGCTCTGATGGACAATTCTAATTTTCAATATTTCATCGATGTTTTTTCTCCTTTTATGGCGTATAAAGACGTGGGTTTTCACCCCCAATCCTCCTGTACTGTTGTGTGCCCATAAGGAGTCATTTCATTCAGTGCAAGTGCACAAAAGGGCAGAAGACCACTCGACTGAAAGCTAAATATTTGTTAGGCGAGTTGTGATGAATTTCGGAGAAATGCTTGTCATTTCGGAATGAGTGCTTTTTTTCCCCCTTCGATACATACAGCTGCTTGCTTACATCACTGCCGACAATCGGAGGGGTGTTGTTCACCGGTTAGCCATATTACTACTGCCCACTGGCCACTATGTGGATGCTCACCTTCGTGGTTATCAATAACTGCTGTTTTCAAGCTGATTCCAAAGGGAAAAAGGTGGGAAGTTACCTCTTGGCGCACTTCTACCCACTGAGTCCTTTCATTTGATCTGAAACTCACCACTGTGACTCACCTATCATTCCAATAGTTGGTTTGGTTTGGCACGTGGAGCATGTATTGATCAGTTGAGTGATGCCCTTCATCAGTGGTCTTCCGAAGACCATTGATGGATTCGTTTCTCCTCTCCCAAAAGAAATGCATTTAGATTGCATTTAGAAAGCATTAGAATACATTTAGACAAATAGATGTAGATTGAGACATAAATGATGGACATAATGAATTATAAAATGCATTGTAAAATGCGTTTATTGAGCATTTCATAATGCGTTTTGAAGTGCCTTTCATAATACATGTGCATTCCATAAATTGCTCATATGGTTTTGTGAAATGCATTGTGAAATATTATATTTTATAATGTATTGTGTGTGTATTGTAGAATATATTGTGGATTACACTGGGAAATTTAAACCATTAACATGACCACATAATTTCTAGATTTAGAATGAAAGATCATCTTAATTCCTAAAATTCAATGTAATTTTGAATGGAGTTTATAATAATGTAATACATTACAATAGCACGCTGAATTTCATAAATCTGTATTGCTAAATGTATTGTGCAATGTATTAGTAAAATGCATTTCTGTTTACATTTAAAAATGCGTGGAGATTTTTCTGAAAAATACATTTGCAATACATTTTACAATTTGCAGTGTCTTTCAAAATGCATTTGAAATACATTTCTTTTGCATGTGGGCTCAAGCCTGTTTGAATGTCAGTGGTCTTATCAGAAAGTGTGGCTTAAAATCTGATCTTGCTAACTTACAAGGACAGAGCTAGGGCGGGGGTGGAGCCTGTGATCCTTGTTTACATGCAGATTTAGGAAGTTGGGATGCCTCAACCTAAGTCATGCACGTAAACCTTTTTAACGTACCCTTTACTTGACTTGGAGCACTTTCGTTTTCTACTGTACCTCTACGTACCTGTACGGTATACAATTTATGATTGTTTTTATTATTTAAGTTTTATTTTAATGTTTTGGAGTATATGTGTAATGACTAGGTACTTACATGTAAATACTCGGTTTTCCATCAAAGGGATGGCGTAATTTATACTTGTGATTAAGAAGATACCACTCATCCATAACGTCTCGACCAGTGACTTGACGGGTGTGTTGCTTGAGTTGAATTCTTGACATTGATTGTTAAAATACCATTCGGTGATAAAACTTGATTATTAGCCGGTTTGCATAACAAGCTGCATTCTTTCAGACTTCCCCAAGTCACGATCGATGTACTTAATGATGAGACAATCCTTTAATTCAGTTGAGACGCGTTAAAATAATTTAGTTGAATCGACAATTTGCAACTTCCACATTGCTCAGATCTCCAATGTAAATGCCTTTTTAGCAGGTCTGTTTTATTTACTTTTTTAGTACCATAACGATGGCCGCTAAACAGAATTTCTTGCATTCCATGCCCGCTAACGTTTCTGTGGATATGACAGACAAATAACTCGATTTACTCCCCAGCAATCTGAACTCTTCTCTCAGTTTAATGCATTTTAGCCTAATTGAAATTTGCTGGTTTTTTTTTAGCAATGCCGAAATTTCGCCAAAGAATTCTGCCAAAGAATGTTCGTTGGGTCCTCTACGTACAAATACGGACAATATAGCATTGCATTATATTTATATGAATGCAGGAGGGATAACCTGAAAGTGGGGGTGGGGGACGTGTACGTTGGTAGTGCATTAGAAGTATTAAAACGGGCGCAATCCCATATATGGCACTGGTTGGACGCGCATGTAGGGATGAACCCTGTGGTCTGAAGCACTTTACTGATTATTTCATAACAAGCTAGAAATGGGCCTAGTAAGCCGAAATATAAATGGCAGCAGAGGCGGAATATTGTAGTGGCCAAATAGAAAAGAGAAAATTGGGCTCGAAATCCTTATGAACGCGCAAATAACGATGGCTTAAACCTATAGGCTCTTAACCTCCCCCTCCCTCCCGTATTGTATGTGCCTTTGCGAGGCCCATATGGAAAGTTGATGATCCGCTACAATAACTTAATGTCTATCATAAATAAACGGCCGGTCAAATGGTGTAGACGAGGGGAAACTGAAATGTGTCTGGAATTTTAACCCAACTGAGCAAAAGAGGGCTTCCCAGGATGGCAGATGCACGTAGTGATGTGTGGCCAGGGAGGGCCGGCTCTACAATATAGGCGAACTAGGCAGCCGCCTAGGGCGCAGACAAAAGGGGGGCGCAGGCGGAGTCCTGCGCCCCC
>JAQFYZ010000224.1:0-56520 GCA_034695085.1 Cylindroiulus punctatus | reverse complement strand
CGTTTTTATTTATGTGTTAACGCGAAATTACCGAACAAGGTGTTTTGAATGGAGTGCAGGGGTGTCCCCAAATTCACTGGGATTTTTCAAACGGCCTGTAATGGCCCTTAAGTGTAATGCTGTCGGCGTTTGTTGTAATTGGCAGCATTTTCGACCGTGGTTCTGTGGTTATAAATTCAGCCGTATATTTATGAAAAAGGTAAATAATTGACTAATGCCACTTCAGATATTTGCTTTACGACCATTCTTAACTGTTTTCACGGGCTCTCGACAGTACACTGTTCTCGAGCAAATAATGTAAGTGTAACCGAGTCACATACCGCAAAGAGTATTTGGACTTCAAATGAACAATGGATTACAATCACGCAGAAGGAGCATAAAATGGACGATAAAATTACGCTGCCAGTCAGGGCCAGACTTTTTCCAATTAAGGCAGGGCCCACACAAACGGGTTTATCGGTCAGTTAAAATCTATGTCAATGTTAGCATTAACATGTTCATGAACTGGTTCGGCGATGAGCATCCCCTTAAAATATTAAACTAATTGCAAGCCAAGGTGGAGCTTCGGCTTTGATAAGAGTTTACGAGCATCAATGGTTTATTGTACTTATACCGTGCATTAACAAGTTGTGCAAACGAATCCATGAACTCGATGGGAATGGGTTTAACGAACATGGATATCGAGTTTGAATCAACATGAATATTAATGCACGATAATAAAAAGTACAGATTAACTTTGGCTAATTACAGGGACTGTCTAATTGAACTGCAATAAATGATAACATTATTGCATGGTGAATCCAGCAGATACCATTCATGAAAAGCCCTTCCACTCGATGAATTGGATTATGCATCGTTAATGTTGATGTCACATAATCTCAATTAGCCATAATTGGTTTGCAAAAAAATCGAGTTTGAAAATGTACAGATTTTCATCGCCTGCATCATTGATGCTCAATGCAAATCGATATCATGGTCAAACACAAGAGGGCGCTAGCAGCTGGATATCCGAAAATAATACAAGAAAATACAATTCTGACAATGCTGGGTTATATGCACATGAATGTCACCAGTCGAGTCAGGCCATTTCGAGAATCTCTCATTTCAGCGCCTCTTTAAAAAATTGATTTTCAATATTTCCGGAAATTTTCTTTTCTCAATCTTCCAGTCATAATTTGCGGCCGTGTTACGGGACTGGCACAAAAGCGTCGCCTATTATGTGCTCTTTTCCCCTTAAAGTGGAACTCTCTTATAAAGCCTTTCTTTCACCGGGGCCTTTTGTGCCTTTCAAATCCCGAATCAATATTTTAGTTTTCGGTCTAATGGAAGTTATTCGAGAAATCACAAAGCGAGGTTCGGCTCTTCTTCCTCGGCAATGACAAGTGATTCATGAAAAGGAAAAAGACGTTTAATACGAAATGCCAGGCCATCTGTAACGACTAGGTGGATTTTTAACGCTGCAACAAGTGAACAATGCAGCAACAAGGTTCAGATGCTCAAAGACAATGGCGCTGTTTCACGCTTATCACAGTTTGTGACATTGCGTAAGCAGCTGTTGTTGCAAAAAACACGACATAGGCGATTTTTATGAAACTCAAATACGCATTGTGAATTTTAACCAAATTTTCATTTTAAATAGTGATGATCATGCATTTTATTGACCACCCCTCTCCCTTGAACATCCATGCGTTTGAACACAAATGGAATGATATACACTGCCACTGCCAGATACACATGTTGCCAAAAACAACTTTGTGTGATCTACTTAGATGGCAGCATAAAACAGGATATTAGTAGATAAACTGCCTAAAATCGGTACAGCGAAGGGTTAGGAAATCTGACTAAACTAAATTATTCAGTGCATCATGACATTTCATGACTTTTCCAGTGGAGGCGTTTCAAATTGGTAAAAAGTACATGTGCACGAACCCATGTCGTAAAAAGCAATCCTTATGCTAATAGACCTAAAACCTTCTAAAACCATGACGCTATCTTCCCCAGAATAAAATTGAAATTGGGCTTACCTTGACTTAATTCAGCTTCATGGGCCATGATTGATGAGAGTTGAACTGTAGCACCGGTGGTCGTTTTGTAGTGAAAATTAAGTTCGAGCCAAGCGCCACAACTTTCGAGCAACTGCGCCACTGTTGTCCCTCCTGCGCCCTAAGTTCTGTCAGAAGCACTCACGGACTCAATGTCCCAAGTCCTGGCCATTTTGGCCCTGACCAGTGCGGGCGAATAGTTGGACTCCCAGTCATCCAGGTCGCCATCGTTCCTTCGCAGTCCGAAGGATGTTCCAGGTGTGCTGGCCTCCTCCTCGCCTCTGGACACCACTGGCAGGACGTTCTCATAAAACAGACACGGGCTATTTCCGGCAGGATAGTAATTGGCCACCACCACGTACTTGCCATCCCGAGAACGAGCCTTCCCAAAACCGATGTCCTCCGTAGCGATCCATATCATCTGCGTAAAGGCACCTGTAACGTAGACATTGTATTAGTCAATTAGTTCAAGAAAGTTTTTTCTAACGTCATATTTTCTTACTTGTCAGAAAACAAAATATGTGCCAATGATCGTGGGTGTGTTATAGATATGCATGTACTTTACATTTGGAGCAGAGCATAATATAAAATATATTTATAACTCTACTTATTTTGTCTAACCTACAACATTGACACCTGTCTAAAGTGTTGCATTAATCCTTTTCATGTTTTTCTACCTAACCTTACCTAAGAATCGGAATGTAATTTCATATTACCTGCCCCTAACCAAAGGCAATCACTGCCAACATACAAACATACAAGCCATTAGAAGCCATTTTGTGAAAATTTGATTTTTTTATATAACATCATTCAATAAAGTATTGAATTTGAAAAGCCGCTATGAACACAGTTTTATTTTACTGTATTTGAACAGCAGTGATGGGTGAGATAGTTCGTCGTGTAGTTGGGCCACCTAGCGGTTAATTCCGAAACTACCGAACAAGGACATGGGACATTTGGATGCACAATGCTGCTGGATTTAAAAAAAAATCCTGAATATTTGAACTTAAATCGATTTTTCTATTGTGATGTGATTTGCAGGTAATAAATTATGTATTTTCTAGGTTGTTGGGAACCATTAGGAGGCACTTTGAAATGATGAATGACTGACAAAACACTGTTGCCGAGCTTGCTAAAGTGTCCCCCATAGAATTTTTGGTTTTAGTGCATTGCGCGTCATTATTTCTATGCAAGAATAAAGAAACCAGTACTTGCTTGCATTAACGTGTAATACATCTGCATCCAAATTGAAATTATAGCGCAAATGATCCTTGTACCAATACTCAGCAGCTTCCCTTCCTAAAGAAAACGAATGAATCAATTAGCATTGTGTGGTAAATTTATGAGTGGCGCATTTGAATAGGAATGCAAATACAGGGTGATCATAAAGCCTTACTCTTACTAAAAAATTGATTAAAAAAACCGTTAGGAGTTGCCAAAAAGGAACAACTAAGATTTTTATTTAATGAATTGAACCGGGAGCACCAGCAGGCGGCGCTGTAATCGCTAGAATCGAAAATGGCATCAACATAGAAAAAAAATTTAAAAGATGACCACTGTTAGCTCTATTTCTGAAGAGAGCACAAACCGCAAACAACCTTAAGGGATGGAAATCTTTCCTGAATTCAATATTCTTTGGACATGTGGGTAGGGCTTATGACAACTCTGCACGGTGAATGCAGCTATCGGGTGCATTGTTTTTTCCTTAATACGAGAAAATAAAACTCTTTGCAGTGTAGATCAAATTTGATCTCAAAAGGATCACCGTTTCTTTTATCGCATTTAGAAGGAAACATAAGTCATGTAATTTGCATAACTTAGCACGAGTAAAAAAATAAAGCACCAATTCAAAACCACATGACGATTCCTATTCCATCTGTATTGCATATATATTTCTATACGAATATATAGTGCATTGTAGAGTTTTACCAATGCAGGCTTCTTAATAACCATTAAAATAAAAATGTTGGCGACAGTTGATTAGGTTACCTGTAACGTCACAGTCGTGGGTGTAGTTCCAACGACAGTAAAGATTTTCGCCAATTTCTGGAAGATTTTGGTGAAAAAAGTGGCCAGTATGCGTCAGATGATTCGCCCAGGTTTGCGCAGAGTGGCACAGCTGAAAATAACAAAATTGAACATTGTGTTAATGAATCTGGCCGTGGTCACACTTATCTAATGACCACTGAACTCACTTCTGGGCTCAACTTCAAGGAGGGTGCGTTGTGCCTATTTCGGAACAGATTGTGGTAGCGCAGGCACTCCGACACGAAGTCACTTTCTTCGTAAAAAGTTCTGTTATCCGAATCTCTGAAATCGATGGCCAGCGACCGTGAGACGAGTAGCTGAAATAGTAGGAAAAATCAATTTCCAAAAGTGCGTGAGGACACGGGTGAGAGCCGGGCTGTTTGCTTTGCTAACAAGCACGATAAAAGCGCGAAGCCACTGCCATGTGTTAAACGAGCCCTCGGCCTCCATGCTTCCAGAGTTAAATGGCCAAATGCCAGTCAATCTGCAAACAAATTCATCCCCACCTTAGTGAATCTTGCTATTCGGTCTGGTGAATCCACTTCGAAGCTTCCTCGCTCTTCAGTGAGTCGGCTGCTTCGCATGCGAGCAGGGATTGACTCTGCACAGCCCATGATTTTCACTTACTGCAAAGCAACAAATTTAAGTAAAAGTAAATTATAAATAATGCAGCGATTGAGTATATTCAAAAGCAGATAGGTGATTACTGCACTTCAAGTAAGCAATGACAAGTTACTTTTTCTAAGAAATAGTATGTTCCCAAAGTACTTATTGCTGTTCAATTGTGCGGAAATGAACAAGGCTGTAAATAAGCAACCCGTCACACTCAATTGTACTTCATAAAAGCATACGCTGTCCGAGGCCACCATAGAAACTATGAAAAAATAGGCTTCTCCTAACGACTCGTAGGCTTGCAGTGATTGCCTGGCGGATGGGCAACCAAAGAAATTACAATTTTAGGGTAGGAATTGAAACAGCTGGGCAGTTGTCAATCTTGTGTAAGCTATTGGACAAATATTGTTGAATTATAAATATTTTGTGCACATTTGGAGCAGGGACAATTCTGCAGTATATCCACCGATTTTTGCCTTCTGCTAAGGTGTTGGACATTAAATTAATATTTCCTTAATTATTGCCAGAATTTCGGTATGCAACCATTACATGTGCTAAGGCAGCACGTTTTTGGCGTCAGCTTTGGAGATAAACCAAGAGGTTACTAAAAACACATTTTCATGCGATCAATAAAGGAAAGTCGAGTTTACTCTAAGTTCCAAAATTGCAGGATTGTCGGATACATCTGGCAAACTCATGATGCATTTGTTCACTGAATTATCATACAAGGATAAGCTGCTATTGCTATTACCCGGATAGGATGTTTATATTCTTATCATAAGCAAAAGCTGTAAAACCTCATAAAAACAATGTTTATCTGGCGGTACATTGAATTGGCACAAAAACGTTTTTGGCCATATTTCATAATACGTTTTTCAATCGAAGCATGAACAAACCGCACGACTGAATTAATTAAGTTGGGTTTGTTACAAGATAATGACGCAGACTGATATGAAACGTGCCTTCATACGCGTAACCCAGTAATTGGATTTTGTGTGCATTATGCCCATCATTAAAGTAATAAAATAAACAGAAACACGTAATTTGACAAGTTCGTGAGCTACCACACAAGTAACCCTTAAAACTGTGCATAGTAAAATCAATAAGAAATGTACTGCAATAACTTTTATTTCTCCCCTGAGATGGCGGATATACATGTATAACTGAAAATGCCCTGCCCGCAAATGAGCCTTTTTTTTCAACTCCACTCTTTCAGTAGTGTCGCATATTGGATATTCTATTTTACCTATTAACCGCAGTAAAATTCTCTCAAAATTCTCACAGAAGTGGGCTTCACCTAATGACTCGTAGGCTGGCAGTGATTGCCTGTGCTAAGGGGCAGTTAATTCAGCAATTGCAGTTGCAGAGTTGAACTTCAAAAGTGTCCAAGTGCAAAAAAACGCAAAAAAATGCAACATGATCTATAAACCAAGCCTAACAATATTTAAGAGGGTGCAAGTGCAACGTTTCTACAGTTCTACTTACGTGGTGTACTTAATCCCTTTCAAAATGCAAGTTGCCAATTTTATGCAAAATTAAATAAACTTAAGATAAACTCGATAACACACAAACAAAACAAAAAACAAATTGAAAGGAAAACTTGCGACAGCTAGGACAGTTGCCACTTGTCTTCTAGACAAGTAGGGTTGAAATACATGTATGAAGCACTGCACATCTCTTGTGACATCTGGGGCAGGGCATATTCCGCAGTGCACGCAAGTCCTTAACCCGGACACCATCGCTCACTTTTCATTTGCAGAGTGCAGCACAAAAAATGAACATGTGGGATGGATTTCTAATAAGAAAACTTTATGACATCGTGGCGAGCAACATAAAAAATTACTCCAAGGCCAGCAGCGATTCATGGACAGTGTCGCGATGAGAAAAATCCCTATAACGACTTTATGGAGTTGTTTCTCCAATTTTTAATTCCCATCATTGAGCGGTCAGTCGCTGCTATTTTTAGCGAAATGATAAATCCCCCAGTTTATTCAAAGCAGAAGCATAATAATTAACCGTGGGAAGTAGCTGTTCCAAAATTAAACACCGAGGACAACGTTACACCAAATAGGCGTGAGATCATGTGTGGGGAGCGAATTGCTCCACATGGGCAGATAACTATGCAAATGTAGCAGAACCCGAAAACATACCAGGATCCCATCAACGCATTGTTGCTCTGCACACTTGCAGCGATGGCACAGTCACCTTCACTAAAATAAAATAAATAAAATGAATGAAAAAATTAATCCAGTCAAAGCACAGGTGACAGTCAGAAACTCGACCAATATCGAAAACTTGGAAAAACAAAGAAAGCAAAACAAAAAATCTGAGATGAAAACTTGCCTGCCACAACCAGGAGAGCTCCACCAAGACCGTGACGTCCTCTGGAACCACCATGCCTCAACTGAATCTGTTATCCATCCGAGCAGTTGGCCCGCGGCCAAGGTCAGGTGTTCCCTGCACGAGCAACTAGATGCAGATCCGTTATCAGATGGCCCCAGATATGTTTGGCATGTGTAATTGCCCTGGTGGCCCATAATACTCATTGCCATTTTTTGTATCGTGTTTTCCCACGGCTTCCGAATTCCATAAATCACCGAGCTAACCTACTTCTGCTTGTAATTAGCATGAGATCGTGAGATATCGTTGCAATTAACGGTTGGTGCGAGTGGGGGATCTGGTCTGGGGGTGGAATTTGGGATGATTGTGGAAATTGGCAAAGTCAACAGCATTGCGTGCTGGTCAGTAGGAGGGCGAGCCTGCAATGCTCTTGACCTTTCCAGGCTCGAGCTGCACCTGGCTGGACTTGAATTTTCACCAAAAATTCGATACTGCCAAACCATGTGCAAATCAGTACATGCATTTTGTCTGTTCTGGAAGCTGGGGATAATTAAATTTGAAAGTATCCCCAGACCTTGCAGACTGTCTGGCAGTATCGAATTTTTGGTGAAAATTCAAGTCCAGTCAGGTGCAGATTGAATTGCATTGAATTAAAATTAGTCGAATCTACAAGATGAACACAGTGTAAATAATTTTAGGCCTGTATAAGTGCGCGAGTGAGTTTCTCCTCACAGCTCGGAGGCTTGCAGTGATTGCCTATAGTCAAATGTGGCACAATCAAAAATAACACTTTTAAATTAAGGCAGGCACAACAATCAAAGATACAAAAAAGGACAAAATTTCTGCAGCTTTCATGCTTTAGAAAAGTAGGGTTGGAATATAAAGATTTTTGGCACATTTAAGGATTATTGAAAATTATCCCAATTTCATTAAGTTTTTCATTTTTCGATTTCAATGATTATTCCTTAAGTTCCAATAACAACACTGTTCCCATGCAAGCATAACACTACGTATGTATGCAAACATTAAGTGCAATTAGCCCTGTTGAATTCTGGGATGCGAGAGCATCCAGGGTGTGTTCCTTGATACTCGCGAAAAAAAACTTGATGAAACTCGCATTCTGGAGGTTCTCGCATCCCAGAATAAAACAGGATTAATTGCACTTAATGTCTGCATGTAAAAGTGTAAGTTTATCTAAATACATGTACGTGCAAATTCACTAATACCTCACTAGATATGTTGCATAATTTGATTCTGGGATATTCTACATCCGAGCTACCCTAGCTGTTACAATTTATCCTTTTTTTAGCTGCCCATTCACCAGGTAATCACCGTCAGCCTATAAGCCGTAAGGAGAAGCCCACTTTCACATTGTTTATATGGCGGAATAGGGAGTACTCTCTAGAACAGCACAATAAAAGTGCAATATTCTAATTAGCGCCCGTATTAATCACAAGCTATTCCAGACAACACCAGTGAATTGCCATAGATCCACCCACCGTGGCAAAAACGTTTGAAATATCCAGATTTCGTTCGATATTTTCCGAAGACGAAATCATGTTGGGTGTGGCTTCCCATAGGCATTCGTGACGTGTGCCATTAGGCCAGTAAGAAATTAAAAGAGTGTAAATAACTCACAAGCTGCATGCGTTTCATTGACTTACAACAGCGCAAATGTCAAAGGTGCGATGGAGCTTCAATTAAATCTGAAAGCATTGCTGCAATGCTGTTGGGGCATTTTGGAACCAAATAGGCGATAAAGATGATGCCCTTTTGCAGAGCAACCAACTTTCTGTGTGACTAAAATATGAAAGGAAACAATGGGCATCATTTTGAAAACCCCGTTGCTGATTGAGCACATGCAATTTGAAAAAGTATTTTGTGCAATATAAGCATTAAGCACAGGGGTATTTTGGCACAAACAGAACACGTGTTTCTTCATTAGTGCACAATTTGGGCCAAATTTAATTTCGAACTAATACCTGCATCTATAGATACATTGCATCTAATACCTTGAAACTGATGAATAGTTTGAGGAGTCATCAACTGCTCACACTTTATAATTTCATGAAATGGGACCCTGTTGGCTTTCACTGGTTTCATCGATTTGCTTATCAAAGCTCACATATCAATATAGAGGTGTGAAAACGATTATGCAGCTGCGTTTGGGCGTGCAATGCATGGTAGAATATCAAGCAAAATCAATTACCTAAATAAATTGAAATGTTCCATCCCCTATTCACGATGATGGGAAAAAATCGGCGCATTTCATTATGACGTCACTGCGTCGGGTTCCATCGCGTGTCCCTGGTGCTAAAACGCCTATAAAGTATGCCTGATGATGCAAATCGAAAAAAATCAGCATTCATCAAATTTCTGGCAAAATATCAAGAGTGCAAACTTTGTTAACATTACAGGCTGACCTTTAAGAAATCGCAAACAGGGCGATATTACGATAAACCACAGGGAATTTACTAGAAAAACAAGTGCCACGGTTCAAAAATGGACTTCGACTACATGTATATGCAAACAATTTCATTTACAAGTTAAAATATTTAAAAGCTAGGAAATGTTCTGTCCAACTGCTCGAAGTGACTGCATGCCTGGCAGTTGAGCAGCTGAATATAGAAATTACGTTTTTAGATTATTTTAGAGTAAACTAAACAAACTGAAAACAATAAAAAAGCGCATAACTTCCAACAGCAAAGACAGTTATCATTCTTGCATAAAAGACAAGATGGGTTGAAATATACATGTGTTGTGTGCACATTTAGAACAGTGTAATATGCTTACTTTACGCCCTGCTCTCAATGTGCACAAAATATAGTATGCTTATTTCCACTCTACTTGTCCAGTACACAAGTATGGTACATGTTATAGCTGACGAAATTTAACTTATTCATGTTTTTTATGCTTTTTCAATTTTTTGTGGGTTTTTGGGGCCTAATGTAACGTTTCCTACATGTAAATTAACCTAAAACGTGATTATTCATTTAGTTTCCCCTGCGTAAAAAAACACCAGTTATCATCACAAAATCATTTCATATTTAAGCCAGTTAAATTTTGCACTACAAGGGTAAATCGCGCATTTGAGACGAATGAAATTAAATTTAATGCAACTAATGCACTTAGACGACCTCCATTTCCAACTTCCGCTAAATTTGACTTTAAATTCATGGTTTAATCCATTTTCGATACTCCATTTCTAGTTGATGGCTGCTAGACGTTAGTAAAAAGTCAAAACCAGCAGAAGAGCACCCAAAGAGCTCAAAGAGGGGCTTCCTTTTATGACCATATTTGAGCCGGATCGATGATTTTTACACTACCAAACGGAAACTAAAGAAATTGAACTTTCTCCATGCAATACCATCAATCGCAATGCAAACGCTATAAATGACAAGGCAGCAAGCTCACTTTTATGTTCATAAACTAATCACCTCTTAAACAGCCAAGGACCAACTGGCGCCATACAGATTGCTCGTCCATAGCTCTGAGATTGTGATTGGCTTGTTTACTCAGTTTTTATTGGCAAAGAAAACGTTTGAGAAAATGTCATACGCAAAGCAGTTGCGTCATGGATGACGCTGAGATCATCCAGATATTTTTTCCAACGCGACTTTTTGTCGTGCGTGTAGAATATCTGATGCGCAACTGTATATTAGCATAAATGGTGCAGGGGTTTAAACATGTATCCATTCGTTAATCTCTACAGGGAAATGAGTATTAAAATCAACGATTTAAATATTTTGAGACACATTGCATGCCAATAAGAAAACCCAGTATGAGTAGAGTATTTTTACTTTTAGAATTGTGCAAAGTTATTGCAACTTTTGTGTAGCCTCTCAAATTAGCAACAACACAAATTGAGCCAAATCGTCTTTATTATGATATGGGGTGATTTATAAAAAGCGACGCCATGCAGTTCGACCAACCTCACTTGCACGGCGACTGCAACTGAGATAGGCAAAGCATAAAAACCTGGATTCACACTCGTCCGTAAAAGTACATAGTTGAGCAATGTGCATATTTTTGCACGATTCACTTCCCTGCCAAAAGATCTGCCTGCTTTTTATCAAAAACAGACTCCGCTTGAGTGACTGACGTTTCGGTTACAAACATGATCTGAAATGCAAATAAGGTGGGTAGTGACCTTATTTGTTATGGTACATGCACATGCAGAATCTAACACCCAGATCGCCCCTAACTATGCCAATGATCTTTGATGATTAGCAAGATTCATGCAAGGCAGTGGTGGCGCCACCTTGAATCTGCGTGAGGACGATTGATGGAAAAAATACCAATTCAATTTTTACAGCCAATGGGTATTGAGCTGAACCATTACCGTCAAATCACTTGATCAAAATTCTAATGCTAGCTCAATCTAGTCGAATATGAAATTGATTGGTTAACCTACCTGTTGCTGGACATTGAAAATAAGATCTTCTGAAAAATGTCCCTTTTTGTTTCTGACTGATTTAATAGCTTGATTCTGAATATCTTGCATATCTTCCTTTGCCTTCACGAATAATGCTTTGGCACTTTTCACGAGGTTCTCACGATACTCTCTTGTTACGCTATAAAAATATTATGAAATTTACAGTATTTGTGAATAAAATGTTGTCTATCGGTGAATTTGATATATTGAAGACGTTCTTTTCATTAAAAAAAGGAACTTACGGAGGAATTGGTAGATAAAGAGTAGTGCCTTCCTGCTGAGGATTCAAGCCCATTCCCGATTTCTGCAGAGCCTCCAAAACCGCATTAATCGCTTGTGGAAGAGACGCCAAGTTAATGACGAACAGATTTTGATTCTTGCGAGAAACCGGGGCTAGTTGATTAAGCGGGTACTCTTGACCATCATATTTTATTAACAACGATTCAATGCTGCCTGAGTAAAAACAAGAAATACAGGACCAGATTTAAAAAAAGAAGGCAAAACCTAATTATGAGAATAAATATAACTTACCAGCTGAGGTTCGGACTGTCACATGTTTTAGATAGTCCTCCTTTAACTTTTCAATTCTCATTGCTAGCTTTTCCCTCATTGATCCAATATCTATTACATTATTAATTTCTTCATCCGACAGAATTACTTTTGGCTTGCCCCCTTTTTTATCTGAAAGTACATGTAGATTGTAAAGTGTAGCGAAAATTTCCGAAAGACCGTTGGTCTTTCAATATGATCCAGGCTAAATATATCTTGGCCCATGCTTATTACAATAAAAGCTTTCAGCATAAAAGCATAACAGAATTCCAAAATAACGTGCTCACTGCTCACTATAACTTTGAGGACAGCGAATCGGCGAATACACTAATACTGACGCACTATTGATCGCAGTGATGTATTCGACAATTTGTCCAAAAAATATTCCAGAGACTGGGATGCATATTTATCATTAGTCTGACCCCTTCTTGAACGTTGCTGCCCGATTTGGAACAAATTTAGGGAGGGTCAAAAGCGCAATTAAAAATGGTGCGGCATATAGCTGCAAGAGTTGTCATCAGTAAATAATGGCGAGAAGATTACTGAATTGATCAGAGGTCTGCAATGCGATATATGCTGTGAACAAGACGGGATGCTCAATGCATGTCATTTTTGAAAAATTGACTTTGTCGGGAAACCCTAATTAATTTGGTGGACGAAACCACCGTAATGGTATAGACCCTGTAACTTTAATCTTTTTATGAAACTCCGAGCCCATTCGGATGCATATTATTGGTCCTATTTCTTGCATGCCCTTTTCCAAAAGCAGCCCTGAGCTTTACGAGATGCTGCATGGTGACCACCCTAACGAGAAGTTGTATATGCAGATCAAATTGGGTTGATGGTACACTGTATTCACTTTCTGATGGCAGGTTACTGAGTTGAATACAGTACATACAGCATAACTTTTCCTACAGCTCTCACGAATCTAACCATATAAAATTCCTCTGTAACAACAGCCCTGTTGTATAGGTTCTTATCTATGGGTTTTTTCGAAATTTCATCCAATGGATCTACAGTGTATATCATCGACATTACTATAGATCGACAGGGTTCACATGATCATGGCTGAATCGCATAGCAGTGCACCGGTTCTGAGTGAATATTCTTGATTCTACAGTGCACTATATTAATTCTTACGTTTTCCATCCTTTGGCGTTTTCATGCCATAATGTCTCCTGCATATTAATTGAACTGTTGGAAACTGAGCTGCTTCAATGCATAATGGCATTTTCATTTCATGAAAGCCACGCGAAATTAAACCTTTTGATGTACACAAAAAATGTATTCGATGGCCAAGGTGCATGGGCCGCAGCCTCAGCAACTGCAAAACAGCGTTCATTTTCACCGATATGCCGAAATGAGGAGTGGAAAATTCGTGCACCCAATTCCAAAACATCAGCTGAATTTTTGTTTCGTTGGGCGAGGTGCATGATGGGATACATCGCACTGGCATAAAAAATGGCCGACTAACAGCTAGAATGCGTCGTATTTTCATTCTTGGGAGGTGATTTTTGTAATAATTAAGTGTTGATTCGCTGGTTATTCAAAATATGAGTTTGCTACAGTCAGACGTAAGTTGCTTTTCGGGGTCTCATTTGGGCAAGCGGAATGAGGGTTATTCTATTCCCATCTATCATAGTATATTATTGTAGGCTACATACAGTATGTGTGTACATATGCACTAAATATCCTTGCCCAAATTGGGTAAAGTCTGTGATAGTTTAAAATTTGTATGTGACAAATTGCAGTCATCGTGGCATCCGAAATAAAATATAGTTTAGAGAACTAGGCGTATGTCATAATTCCTTGTACCCAAAACTCAGTCCATACGCCCACACTACATGTACAGTGTATGTCAACTAACTATTGTTGTTTCGACCGTATTTAGCCATAAAGCGTAGGCTATTTATCGGACAAGGACATGGTCTCTAGGAAAAAGTGCTTCCCAATTCGATTCCAACATACGTGTATTTGGATTAGCTGAAATGTCACTTTGACAGTTTTGATACAAGTATTTGGTGTGTGTTTTTATGTTTACAGAATGACACCAAGCCGTTGCCCTTGGATCCTTTACCGTCCGAAGGTACCGACATTGCCAATAGATTGTGGATAGGACAGCTTGACAGTCGCATTACAGAGTAAGCAACTGCTGCTGCAAAAGCATATCTTACCAATTTAGTTATAATGACAATCCATGGTTTCTCAGGTACAATCTTATCAAACTTCTCCAAAAATTCGGCACTGTCGTCAATTTCAACTTTTTGTTTCACAAAACTGGCCCGCTGCAAGGACAGCCCCGCGGCTACTGTTTCGTGACATACGAATCTAGGGAGCAAGCAGAGAAAGCATTAAAGCAACTGGATGGGAAATTGGCCTTATCTAAGCGGCTGTCTGTTAAGTGGGCAAACTCTCAAGCAATGGTACTAAACTGCCCTCCAGCTTATGCTTTAATTCATATTTTATCAGCATTATTAAGTATGTTTTCATATATATATATATGTATATATTTTACGTAGCTTGGTGTAAATAGTGGCAGAGTTGCAGAGGACAACCATGCGCAAGCGGCCAGTACAAAAGATGCCTCATGTACTGTTAGGTAAAGCCTCGATCACAATTCTTAACATGCCTACACATTTATATAAATTTTTTTGTTAATGGTGAATATGCTTAGACATGACAAATACATTCTTTGTTACTTTAGCATTTCGTCTAAAATACAAGCTATTGAAGCCAAGCTAAGGATGATGGAGGAAAACAAAGACCACGATGAGAAATTAGTGCCCATTTTGCCATTTCTAAATGCATGCAATCAACAACAGCCAAGTTCCCGGCCACAAAATAACAGCTTACGCAGACGGCCTTACCCCAAACACCCGCCCAGGAGAAAAACGAATTCTAGGTGAATTACATTGTTTATATTTAAGACTTTTACATATAACAGAACAGGAATACAAAGGTTGTCTTTGCACATTTTACTTTCCTACAGAAACGCATGCAAATAGAAATGTAAATATGCATACGACCTGTTACTGATATTTTCAAAAAATCCTCGAATTTACTAGAAGCACCTTGTTAGTAGACCACTTCTCGTGCATTGTCAAACAGCGGGGTAAATGGAAGTGCCTCAGTGGGTTGAATCCTAGAAAATAGAAAATGCACCTCCATGATACCACGTAGCACTTTCGAATGCAAGTTACAGTAATACACTTACCAGTTTAGTTCGCTGAACTTCGAGTTGTGCTTATCCATGATGTGAAACGTGTAAATGGGTCTTCCTTTGTCTGAAGTGTTTGTTTCGCTTTTATGAACCACTTTGCCATGTATTAAAATCAAATCCCCTTCAAAACCAATTTAACAATCAGATTTTTATCTTAAAAATAATATTTGCATGCTTGTATTCAAATCAAAACTTGCCTTTATGAACTGGCTCAGGCACAAATCTTGCATCGTCATATTGTGTAACAGGGGCAGTGAAAACAGTTTTGGTAGAGCCACCTTCTTGGGTTCTTACCATTCGTCTTTCTACAGATTCTATCAAGATAATTGAGAAAATATTACAACCACAAGTCTTATATTGTCCTGCTATATTTCACAATACATTTTGCATGTTTTGAAAACACCTTCAAAATCCTCACAATGTTTCCAAATTTAATGTAGAATGGACATACATGTACAGTATTCTAAAAACGAACACAATATTCCCTTCTGATCACGTTTGCTGAGTGTCCAAGAAAGAAATGCCTATTAATGTTGTCCAAGAAAGAAATGCCTATTAATGTAGCCTATTACCTTGATTGCGAAGTATGAAAATGCAAGATTGTAGACAAGATGTGAAAACTTATGTGAAACCTAGGACTCCGTCATATTAACGCACATTTACATTATTTTACAGGGTTCGGTAATGCAAATGAATGCTATGCTACTGTTAATTTGGGCTGTAAAAGGCATCATTTCATTACCTTCTTGTGAGCCAGGAATGAACCAAAGACAGCCGTTGTCCACCGTTGCTTCATCCAAGGCAATCCACAGTCCAACAACTTTGTCTGCTGGCTCGCAGTACAAATATGTCGCATCGCGGTGGGGAATTACTGAACGTAAAAAATGAATGGCATTTGTCTTTGGTAGTGGGCTGTGCTTATGTACATATTGAACATTATTGTCATTGCGCCGACCATCTTACCTTCTGCACCATAATTCGGGGGCTGAAATGCAGTTTAAAAGTTAGTGGAGGTGAAAATCTAGTCACCAATAGACTCACCCGATTTCAAGCTACTTGTGATAAATACTCACCTTGAAGATGTACATGCTATGGATCACAACCGGTTCGGTCATGCTGAGGCTTCTTGCTACATCCTGGAAATTGTAACAAAATCTCTCTATTCGTGATTTTGTTGATCGACAAATCTCATGCCCTATATTTATGGCAGTCGTTCTTTTTTATTAATACCTTTACTTTGTCACTGAAAGTTACTTTTTGAAACTGTGGACTTAGCCAGTGTAGAGCTGAAATGAACAGTATATGAAGCAAAATAAATTCTCACATATTCAGACATGTTGTTTTAAAAAAGGGAAATACTTCAAACGTTATGTACACTGAAGCAAATGTGCCACAATTATTTCACTAATAATCATTTCCAGTTTGTATTGTGGCAACTTACCATGGCCAATTTTATTCAAACTCTTATGCTTGTCATACTTCAGGTTTCCTGAATTCAAGAATACTGATTATTTAAATTTAAGTAAGTCTCTGGCACTTTTTATTTGAGTTTTTTTTACCTTGGTCATCCAGTGCGCTAGCTTCAAAGAAAAACCTAATTTTGTCACCACTGGTCAAAAAATAGTCATCCAAATTCTAAAAAAGATGTAGATTTCTCATCAGTTAAGTGTATAACAGTGCTTGATTTTTGCGTATAACATAGAAAATGTTCAAATTGCATCGTAATTTGCAGAAAAGGTTAAATGCAAAAATTGGTGGAATATTTGAACAAAGGTTAAAGGCAAAAGGTCAGCAAGGTTAAATGCCAAAATTGGTAGAATTTTGGTGATTTTTGAACTATTCAATACTGGCGTGTGAACTGCATCAGCTCACACATGTACATTACATGTATAAAAACGTAGAGATCTGCAAGAAGTTCAGAATACATACATGACAGGTTTCTGAAGCACTGGAAAACACGACCTTGTGTTCACTAGGGTCCATAGCGTCCACGATATGTCGGCATTCATCTTTAAGGGCACTTGACTCGTCTTCGGTCAGGAATCCCGGAATCACGAGATAGCCATCTTTAGCAAACTTGATTCGCAATGTTAAAATGAAAATAAGTCACTAATCTGAATTCTCGTTATAACCTGAATCAGCATCATTTCCCCCATTCTATAAACCCTATAAAATGAATCCCCTAAATTTCGGGACAATTTGAGGGCAGATAATGATACATCTTTCAGATATTTCCCAATTGAGCAAGAATTATTTCCGTGGCTCACCTTTTCCTTTTGAACAATGGACAACATCGTCACCAAATACGCAAGGCAGCCTCTTTGCAAACAGGGGGCACAGTTATTTGAACAAGGCAACTTTAACATGTGAACGTTGACCCCAAAGACAACCTTAATTCAGGGCAAGGTTATCAATGATCATAACCAATGAGCTAAGAGGCCAAACATCACTGTCATAACTAATGACCCATTTCTAGTTTTCTGCTTTGGTACATTGTATCAAATGTATTCAAAGTTTCCTGAATGATTTACTGTTATAATTATATTATTCAAATTTAAAAGTAATATAGCAATGGATTATGGCATTGTATGCATACTTTTATATACTGTACAATGAACTTTTAAACTGAAACAGTAGGATTTTGCTTTTTTGACAACAGCATTTTTAAAAATGAACATTATACTGTACATGTAGATATTTGAACAAATACAATGTACACTGTAATTGACAGTAGAATAAGTAGGTTTTCATGGCTTACCTCGATTTGTTTCATAATTCCATTTGCAGCACAGTTGTTGCACTTTATTTCTAATGAAGAAATTATTTCAAGTCAAACTAAAAATCAATAAGTTTATTAATACGCCACAGATAAAAGTTAATGAAAAGCACAGACAATACACAATATAATCTTAAATATATGGGTAAAACTCTCCAAATTGTTTGATCTTGGGTCAAGACGGGGGTGGAATGTGCAAATTTCTATAAATTAGTTGTGCAGTACTTCCATACAGTATACATGTATGTAAATGTGCACCATTCCCTTTTGCCGTTCATCTTTTATAAGTCGCTGTTACCTACCTTCATAACCGCTATGTGTTATCGTTTATCCAATTGAAACTTTGGAAGTTTGGATACATATGAATTGGCCAGATTTTCTGCCAGATGCCTATGGTCTGACGTGCACACAGAATTGAAACAATAAAGGCGAAATTCCATTACATGCATATTATAATGGCTAAACCAAATGCTGTAAGGAAATTTCGCACCATAATAAGTTCCAGAACATAGAACAAAATGCACTGTTATGTGAATAACACAAACACAGAACGAAACATACTTCAACCCACTTTGTGACCACGACGATACCTAAACTACTAATTTATCGTCAATGGTACTGATTTTCTTTAAACTCACAATTAGATTGTGACTTAGATTTCTAAAATGTTACAGGCTGCCATAAACAGCAAAAGGGAATTGGAATGTTTTGCGATTTGAAATTTAATGTGCCAAAAAACAGCAGATTAATATGTAAATAAATAGAAATAATTTTCTACGCGACTCCAATACTTAAAAAAGCGCCATCTGATGCTAGGCACCGCTGCAGCTGATTTATATACACTGTATTTACACAACGCAGCCATCCGCCCAATGCAGGAACGTATATCACAGGAAGGAAATATCGATTCGCCAAGATTCGATGAGATTACCAGCTTGGGACCTTTGCCCTTTTAAAAGGCGCAGTTAAGAGTCTGTTCGAGATCCCTGCATCCATCCTAAGTGTAGCTTACCAGTATTTGCATTTCTTTGACTGTGGCAATGAAATTCAATCTTGTACAGGATGAACACGAATCACGAGAATTTCACCGGAAATCTTTCGGGAGCTCTTCGGTCAAACCAGAAGTCCCCTGCTCCCCAACTGTCATACAGACAGAGAGATTTTCTTTTTGGATTTGGGATTCTTGGCTTTCTTCACCCCTGGAGTGTCATCCGCTTTCTTGTGCCGTAAGATGAAGTTCAAGTCGAAGGAAGTATTAATGGCATAATACACATTTGCACTAGTGGGAAACACAATTTCTGTGCCAAGAAAAAAAAATGAAAGAATATAAACATATGGATGTCTTGATTTTTCATATACATTAGCCATATTTTTCACGTGCACTCAAAAGATTCGATTTTGTGCATCGTAACAATTTTAATTTAAAAAAATACAATCGGGAATACATAGATAATTTACCTCCGTCGGGAAGCAGCTGAACCAAGCAATAGTCCTCCGCATCGCCTTCCAGCCCATGTTTCATCATTGCATTCCGTATCACAGTGGGTGTATGCTCACTGTTACTCAGCTGAAAGACAAAATTCGGGTTGAAAAACCGAGTCCGAAAACAAAATCTAGTTCAAAGTAAAGTCACAATGTGCAAGACCAACCATGATGCTCTTGTAGAGAATCACGCCTTCTGTCTCCATCTGTCCCTTATTTTCCACGCTGACTCTAATCACATAAAAGTCAGGCGTCTTAAACGGGGATGAGGCTGACGACGACGACTGGGACGACTGAATCGCTGAACTGATGGACGACAGGGAGACGTCAAGAGAGGGCAGTGACGAACTTGATGAGGAGGTGGACATCTGCAACATTTCAGACGCCAAAGTTTCAATGAAATACTGAACAGCATGACAATTCTGCACAAAAATTCAGAAATTTAGTTGGAATTGCGACAAACATGGAAGGAACATAGAACAAATATTGTGTGCGCCCACCTTTCTCTCCAGCGAGGACGAATCGTGTGGCGAGCTTGGAATGCTGATTGTGTCGCTGATTTGGTCGTAGAATTGGCTGCTGGATGATGACGACGTTGAGGCTATGGAATCGGTCTTTCTATGACCAAACCTAGGTAAAAATAACAAAGTGCATAAGTTGTTAGGCAAGTTTTCAAATTATGCCACAAATACGGGCATGCGATGAACACTATTTCACAATTTAATTTTCATCCGTAGTTGGTTCAACTGAAAACTGCAATTTCCATAACACTTAGTTTCAGCACTCACCCAGGCTTATGTCCACCCTTCTTATCTTTAGGCATATTCCCTAAAGTCTGAGGTTCGATCAGGCAGGAAATGTCATAGCTAAATGGCAAGAAAAAATAAATTAGTACACGACTTATGCAAACATATGCGAATAAAACAGAAGATTTAAGCGCTATGGTAAAAGCACAAACCTTTCTTTGTCATCAAGAACAGGTAAGTTTTCAAACCATCTTTGGAAATTATGATCCTGCTGAAAGTTGTAGCTGTTCGCTGCTAGCTGCAGCAGTTTTATCTGTGCTAATACTTCAAATTCTTTGCGTTTCTTGTCGAAATTGATAAGGCCATCGCCTATCGTTTCCGGAATGGCAGTATCGATCATGGTCAGATCAGTGAGAAAGGTTCCAAGGTATGGAATTGTGCCTTGTACGGTGGTCTATGAGGAACCATTTGATTAGTTTGACACGAGGGGATTAAAAGAATACAACAGGGCGGCAGCAACACCTACCACTCCATTGGAAAACTGCCTGTTGATTATTTTCTGAAGATGGCGGTCGTTGTCGCCGACATTGCCCGCCACCTTTGCAGTTCCCTCTTTCATAAGTAGTTCTCGACACGTCATCTGATTATTATCCTCTGAGAATATCCTCGCTAGTTCATCAAATGATTCAACCTTCTCCCTGAGGAAAAAATTATCCAACAAATGGTAAGTATTAAACATGCAGATCTGTCCAACAAACTGCAAACTGCACACATTTTCTGTAGCAAAAACTGGCTTGATCGAAAGTAATTTTGCATCATCAACCATTAATGATTATTTTCCTTAAATTTAGTTACCTTGGCACAGAAAGCCATGCTTTTTTCAACCTGTAGACTGGACTCGACTGAAGGCCTGAAATAATAGCTTTCAGGGACGAGAAGTTTTTCAGCATCCTTAAGTTCTAAAGAAAAAAGAAAAATTTGCTCGAATCATTATACTTTTTTTTAAAAAAAATTCCACAAAATTAACCTGTAGCTCATTGAGCCTACCTGCGCAATGTCTATCCACTTTGCAATGATTTTGGATCTTGATGAGATTTTCATTTCGACGTCCATGAGTACGGTTGAAATCACACGGAAGGAGACGGCATTGAATTGGTCCACAGTGACCACCACCGAGGTTGCTCGGCTACCTTTGGACTTGTCACGCCTCGACCACACTGAGCCCAGACAGTGATGAGGCATAACTTTTTTAAATAATTCCTAAGATAAAATTGGCATTAGTGACTGTGGATAAAAACGCATGCATGACAACAATTTCAAAGACAGGTTTAAAAACTCACTGCATCTATGTATGTTAACTGTTCAGCGAACGTTTCCGTTGGAATGTCCAGAAAGCTGTATGTTGGGCAAGAATAGCCATTTGCAGCCGGGCTCTTGCACTTCATGTCATCTTTGAAATCGTATGATATCGCTGTAATCGAACAGATATTTAGGGCGTTTCCACCAATGAACGGTAAACCCGTTAACAACGACATACATGAATGTTTTGACAAATTATGAAAAAAAATACGAAAGAGTAGGATCGACATACCTTTGGATTCCTCTTCTCTGATGAATTTCTCCAACTTGTGCCTTAACCGCAGCTCCAACTCATTGTCGGCAACGCACTCCGTTGCAAAATGCAGCATCTGATTCAGGCACCGATAGTTTGGAGAATCCCGAAAGTCGTCCGGATAGGAATCTAACCACACTGAGAGCGTGACTCTGATCGTCCTGCAATGACGGTCATTGTAGTTGCATTAGTCGCATCCCCGAGCTATTGATGGCCGCAAAAAACAATGCCATGACTGGCACATTCACTTACTTCCTGAGCTGCTCTGGGATCACGTTCTCCTTGTTCTTGTCCTCCTCATTCAAATGTTTATATCTGCAAGGTAAAAGTGCAACACAGGCAGTGGGTGTTAATAAAGGCTTTCAGCAAAGTAATCGTTTCTTAACTAGGTCTGATCAGTGGCATGAAAAAACAGTTATTTACCTTTCCAACAGGTGCGTTAATACTTCCTCAGTGGTGGAAAACGTTCGGTACGTGGCCAGGAAGACGTTTAGGTAGCTGGACTCGAGCTCCCCAGTGTCGGTGGCCAAGCGCTCGATTAACCTTTGGAGCGTGGCCGCCTTGACCATACGAACCCGGATCGTTTCCCATTCTAGGTGAGCGATGTCATCGTCAGAATCCTGAAACAGAAAACTAAGTCTTATTCACGTTGCAAACTCAGGGTTTAATATGGCGAATGTGGTTCTCCATCGTGCATCACTTACGCTGTGAATGCTCTTGCTTGGATTGAAGTATCTGACTTTCTTCAGGTAGACTGTGAATATGGCACCATCCGTTTTCTCTTCGCCCCAGTATCTCCATGTTGGCTGTTGAAGAAATAAAAATAATAATTTGATTAGTACCTCCGGTTTATCACATCATTACATTCTAGTTTTAGCAATATTAAACAGACAAAATGACTATTCCCAAATCAGTCAATGGACCAATCCAAATAGGACCTACGAGCTTCAGACTACAACTAGTGAAAATGTTTCATGAAAACCTAGGATGCGATTGTTGTAATAAAAATCAACATTATTTTCGCTTTTACCAATAGTTCTGAAAAATGTTTGAATCCAGTCTTGTTCGTAAATTCTGGAAGTAAAATTTGGGAGGAAGAAGGAACGTTTAATAATTCTGTCATCAACTTGGATTGAGTGGAGGGCTGAGATTGGCAAACTAATGACGAACATGTATGATGACCGATGTGAGGGGTGACCAAATGATGATGTCAATATTGCTGTTTTCTAATTCATTGGGGGTAAAATCCATCAGTTGTCGTGCAGTTTTGCGAAACATAATTGCCTTCATTGTTTACCTTTTGAAAAAATAATATTTTTGTTCAATGAATATCACATCACCTGTGAGGGGGTATGAAACTGATAATATAGGGTCAATGCATTAATTTTCGATCATCCCGACAGCTGAGGATCACAATGTGAAGAACAAGTATCGAATGGCATCCAAGCACCAATTAATTTAGGATTGGGTCAGTGTTACATGACTATCGCACAATAGCGCGTGGTGCAATGGCTCTTGCAACCTACATCCACATTCCCATAAAACAGTAATGGGCTGAAGTCTGCAGATGCGAAAAAACGATTGTTCGCAAATTAATTTGATGGACGATTAGCGTCAGCCACGAATTAAATAGCGTAATTTATCCGGGCTTGCGACTTTCAATGCGAATTTCAATGCAAAAGCTGTACCAACGTGTGGTGCTCTTCAGTTGGAGGGGGGTGATGTGAGGAGGTCGCCCTCGCTCCAGGTCATATGGAATGTGGGCTAAGTAGGTCGTCAACTTAGGTAAGGTATGAACAGATTTGATACACGGCATACCTGCGTGTAGCTTATGTAAAAAATGCGCCCAGGAGTAGGCCATTCCTTACGCTGGTTGCACACGCTGGTGAGCAAATTACGAACGTTGAATCAGATTGTAAAATTACAACGAGTGAAGAGACAAGCACGATTTACGGGAACATTCAACTGGCAATAATCGGTATTCAATCTTGGTGCAACTGGGATCGATCAAAAGTGTATTGTCCCAAGAAAGCGCAGCAACAATAGTCGATAACGTGATACCCAACTCAGCAAAAAATATTCAAATATATTGCAGTTATTTCGCCATAAATGTAAAAAAGTGCCATTATAATGGCAAAATAATTGCAATTTATTTGAATATTTTCGGAATATTTTTTGGTGAGAAATGGCTGCGCATGCCACTTCTGGAATGAACTCTTGTTTGCAGAAAAAAGGAACCAGGGCATATAATGTAAAAACTGCAATTGTTTTAGTAAACCTCATAACTCGTGCATCTACAGGGTGCATATGAAATACACTGACAATCCAGTTGTCCAGTTGTTGACAATCCAGTTACGCATACTTTAATGCGTAAATCCATGGACAAAGGTCACAAAAAGCGAAAAATCCGCCATTTGGTCACCCATGGCCCCACTGATTTTGCATTGAGAACGAGAAAATAAACATGTTAAATTAAAAAAGTCAGTTTACGCATTAAAGTAGGTTGACTGAAAATTAAACACATTAAAGTTGACAACTGACGTCCGTCCCAGATATGCAGTATGTCATGCTCAATTTGACTTACATGTATACCTTGATCATTAAACCAATCAGCAGATTTTTCTGCTACAAACATGTATTTTGTAATAGCTGCCTATGCTCTGCTACAAATGCACATAAAAAATTCGTACTTCATCCCTAAATAGCCTAAAAATGTCATTTCTTAAATTATTTTGCCTGCCCTAACCGTAGGCAATCACTGTCAGCCTGTCAGCCGTTAGGAGAAGCCCACTATCGATTTCATGTGTCTAAATTGGTGTCACTGTCACAGGGCGTTAACAACAAAAATAATACTGGAATTCATTTTTTCCATAAATGTGAAATCCCAACAACTACCCACAAACAGGTTACGTATACAATTCCTTATTATTTCGATTTTCTTGTTCACTGTCGAGGAAAATAAAGAATCCGTTGATATAAAAAACAATATTGTATTCACAAAAATACATACATGTACACTGTACCACTCCCAAAATGAATAAACGTCACAAAACATCCCTTCAAATGACGTCTACAAGATCCTTTTCAAACTGGCTGATTTGCAACAAGGCGTGTACATCAGTACATTGATAGTTACTCGAACAAATGCCATTTTGACAGAAAACCGAAAAAAGCCAAAAATAAGCAAAACACCTAGTTTAGATTCATGTCGTTTAAAAATATTACAGGCATTTTAGATAACGTGGGCTTTAAAAGTGATTTCTGAGCCAACTTCGGCATTCAGGTTTGGCCGGGTTTTTTGCGAGGGTCGGCCTTTGATTTGCATTCACGGCACAGTTTTACTCAAGGTTTCTCCACATTCGCCTCCTTTCTTACTTCAGATTTTGCCAATTTTTCAATTTTTTCTTTTACTTGGCTGCATGAGTTAGGTTGACTGCTACAAAGTAGTATGGCACCCACTCGCTGGCAGCGCTACCAATATGGGCTGTACCTCCCATCCGGGCCTTGCCAACACCAGGATTTAAGAGGCCAGAAAACCCTCCTCCTCCAAAATCAACGGACCAAATCCCAACCTGTTACATATGCATGCTAGGACAAGGAGCCAATTTAGATGACTAAAGACATTTGTTTCAGATACATGTACATGTGCATGCGTATCACTATACAGTGTGTTTACAATTCACCTTTCAAATATCCTCCTAACACCAACTCATATTCATCTGGTTTTGCACAACTTGCCTTGAAAGTCTGTCACCTGATGGTAACATGTTGCATAACACCAATGTGACATGTCCAGGCAAAAAATGTATTGAAAAAGTACCATTAAAGTGCAATTATTTTGCCATTAATAGCAATAAACACCCCATCCTGGATTGCACTTTAATAGTACCATCTAACGAAACACTTTACAGCAGAAAATATGGCACGTTCTGCTATGAAAGTGCATGTGATTTCATAAGCAAAAAGTGCCATTTTTCTGCAGTAAAGTGTTTCATACGATGGTACAATGCCATAAAAGTGCAATCCAGGATGGCACATTTGCCATTAATGGCAAAACAACTGCAATTTAATTGTACTTTTTTTAATGAATTTTTTGCTGGGATGCAGTATATCACTATTCATATACCTGAAGTTTTTAGGAAGGATGCAGGCCGTTGACATAAGTGAACTTGCAAAAGGTTTGAAAAACAGTCTTTTTTAAAACACAAGTTTCTCTAAAACTAATTTCATAGGTGTCACGCAGTAATCTTAGGGCTTTGAGGGAGATAAATGAGCAGTATGCATCCTTCAGGTCACTAACATGGCTGTGCAAACCGTCCATGTCCACCTCCGATCCTTTTCGCAGGCCCCGATGAATAAATTAGCAGTAATTTAGCCACGTGTGTCGGGACCAATTACTGGTACGGGGCCACTTAGGCCCGCATTTGGCGAAATACAGCCCAACTGCTCCTCCGGAAAATACGATAATAAGGTGCTTAGGAAAGCAACCTAGATTGGAGGAACCACGCTTGGTTGCGCCACCGAGAAGAAAAAAACATTAAAAGATGCAGCCCGAAAAACAATGCAGGGGGGGACATGTTGTGGGAACCATCCCAACCCACTATCAAGGGCCTTGCCCTTGGGATAGCGTCAGTATAATTCGCGTGCTTTCTCATCACTGGTGGGCGTATTCCGAACTGCTACAAAGGCTCGCATGCTACAAGATGCACCACCAACCCACACCACCCATGAGTAACCCATCAAGGGGTTACGCGTTTTCTAAGTTCAAAACGGTTAGAGATGGTGGAACGAAATAAGTCTTTCGAACCTTCCAAACATGGAGAAACGCACCTCTGGGCGTTTGAAGAGACAATGCACCATCTGTGTCAGGGTGTCTACTGTATTTGGTAGTGTACATTTCATGACTTTTCAATGACCTCAAACTTAATCAATGCCAAGCAGAATATGGGGCTCTTCCCAGTTTTGTCATCACAAAATCGTGATTTCCCAACACCTTCCACCCACTCTTCCATGATCATTAGCCAAAAAATATCGACTTTAGGAAAATTTGTAATCAAGATCAAACAGAAGCACAGTAAAAACGTTGTAGGTGAAAATGTTTGCGAGACTGGATCCCATCATCATCATTGTTGACTACACTTTAAGGGAATTCAGATGACGTGATAATGACATAAAGTCATGAATATTAGATGGCATCAATTGGTAGGTTTGGTTGGCTCAATTTGCTAAAATAAATTCCATGACCCTAATGGAACTTTCATAATTTTTCCATGACATATGATCTGAATTTAATTTCATGATTTTTCAAGAATTCCATGACTGGAAGACACCCTTCAGGTGAAGCAGGTGACGCTGAGCATCTCTGCTTCAGTCAAACTTTACCCTCTGGTTAGCATTTGTGTTACGCAATAAGTCAGCAGTTTTCTGTAGGGTCGCACGCCTTGACCCGTTGTCACAAACGGTGTGCACCAGAAACCCGAGTCAGCAAATATGTGCCATTCGATGTAGGTTAAGTCGAGGGAACGGTGTGCATCATGACAAGATCGAGGTGACAATTCTCACAATTATCACCCAGGTTGCTGAAAGCAAGGGATGGATGATTAGCAAAAAAGGGTACACCTGGTTGTGAACTTTTAAAATTATAAAAAAGTTTTGGGATGATGCTCAAGCATTATGTGGCAAAATTTGGATGATATTCCCAGAGTTGCCAAGAATTTCCCAGCCTAAACACTGGTGAATATCCCCATAATTTACAAATTGCACCACATGTACAATGTGGTCAAGTCTGTACGAGTATTAGCTCTTGGCGATATTTTTTACAATTATTATGCTTGAAGATTTTCTGAACTTTCAAGTTCATTTTTTGTACGAGCGAAAATTCCCTGTTGTTCTGTATTGTTAACGTAAATTAATATTTCCCGAACCATAATGCAACTATACCACTGTCATCCAATGTGTAATTCCCAACATTATTTTGGGAAAACTCCCCGCATCTATACATGTACACTAATTATGATATATTTTCCAAATGATCTACCAATCACTTTCCAAGGAATTTACAGTGTTTTTCTGGAACGTTCATCAGGATACCTGGCCGAATGTTGAATCAAAATTTCCCTGACTTTTCCAGACACCCTGCCAACTTATTTCTCAAATGTTCAAGGGTATTATGGTAACATTAAAACTGTAAAAAACTCAGAAGAACTTTTTGAAGAACTAACATAAATATTATATTAGTTCTTCCAAAAGTCCTTCTGGGTATTTTAATTCCACAGTGCCTTTTTGCGTCTACTTGTTACAGCTTTAAATGATGGTGGTGGTTTTAGGATGGCGGATATGTATTGTTAACAACAAGATGACGATCTCACCAAGTCAATAAAAGCACAGATAGGGAAAAAGAACAAACGTTTTTGCAACAACATCACAATGGAGCCACGTTTTGGAATGGGCCGCTTGGCTGCGGTCAATGTTAACGAGCCATTTTTGACAGCAATGGCATTTACTTTTGCATGATTCATCTAATACTCCATCCTGTTTTCTTTGAAATTAAAATTGTCCTCGACAATGTTGGAGAGCATTGAGGTAATAAAAGAGTCAGGCAGGTATGACTGGTACCGAGGCAGAGGATGGTGGGGGTGGACTTTCTTGCCTGATGTGGTCACCTCTGGTAACACCTGTATCACTCCCAAAAACTATGTAATTTCATAAAATATTGACACGCACTGGAATGCTACTTCTTGCATGTCTTGTTGTTGTTGGGAACAGGTCAGCCGGCTAGTATTTGGCTCAAGAAAAGTCCAGAGAATGCAGATAGATGGCATCACTCACAGCCACCCTAATGACACTCGAGGCAGCAAAAAACCAAGAAAGATAACTTATTACACACTTGAGTAAAGAAAGACTTGCTCAAGTCTGAGGTCAAAAGAACATTTTTAAACACTCATATTAAAATCCAGTATCATGTAGTTGTTAATTCTGAAATTATGCTTTTTGCATACAGTAAGTAAAGCCTTGTAACTAATTAGGCATACACAACTATGTATTACAGAAAACTACAAATTTTCCGTCATGTGCTTGTATTACGAAGCGAGCAAACTAAATGTTGAAACATTTTTTCAGCTATTTTTCATGGAAGATCTGGGCAGCCTGCTTTAGGGCATGTTAAGGTTACATAAATCTGTCAGTAAAACAACTCTGGCGAATTTTAATGGACAGAATAGGCCTGTTTTCCTCCATAAAACGAGATGTTACTTTATACAACAATATTTTAATTAAGCAACTTTTCTGGAAAACTAAACAATAATAAAAACAACCCCGTGTCCTTCGCGGCGCCCCCCGGTGGCAAAAAAGTTCTAGGACAACTTCGGGATGCAATGGCTGAAAGATATTTGCGATTAGAAGGTCACAGCAACAGGTACGTCGCCAATCAGGAAAAAAAGAAATCGTAAAAAGAAGAGCCAGTTGCTATATAGCTTCTATTAAAAGTCCTATCTCATCCCCTTTAAGTGTTCATCCGCTACCAGGGGATAATAAAAAGGTTGAACACTTCAGAAAAATTCACCTCAATTTCAGTTAGCTTATACATGGCTTAGGTCCCGAGTTGATTAACGAGCATTCTTGCCATTCCATTTCACGCCCAAAGCTCCTCATTATTACTAAAAAGCTTGCAACCACGTACGCGTAACTAGTATATAGTCACAAAAACAGGAAATAAAAATACTGCAATTTGGTGAAACAACAGCATAGCTTCAGCTCATGTACCTGTTGTGAAATTGCTGGGAACTTTCTGGCTGACTTTTTGCCAAAATTCCATTTCTAACATACAGTACTTTGATTCTTAAAATTTTAAGATAAACGTCTACATCTTCAAAAGAGTCATTCATATAAAGTATTTCATCAATCAATCGAAAAATGTTAACTGGGAAAAAAACATTTCATAAAACTAAAGTTTAGACTAGTGAAAAAGAACTTATTCATGACTTTTGCTACACTTCAAACAAATGAAGAGATATTAAGATTGAGTAATCCAAATAGAATACTGTAATTGCGAAGAAAACTAATACATTCGGTGAAATAAAAGTTTAAATCGAAAAATGACTTGAAGTAAAACTTTGATATTCGAAATTTCAATTATGAACATCCATTATGACCCAAACATTACCTCAATACTTAATGTGCAAATGTTCTTATAAGAGCGAAAAATTCAAGATTGAAACAATTTCTCAGTATGATATTGAGAAGGTATACGATATTAAACTCTCAAACATATTCAACGGGGTTGAAGGGGTTCATTGATACTTGCGTACTTCACAAGTCCGATACAAAGTAAAAAAAAATTGATCTTCATGAAAATGACAATTCATCAAAGATTGATTCCAAAACCAGTACATACATGCAAGAAAACGTTAAGAAGACCAGCATCCATCCTGTCCCTAAATCTTCCCGACATGTTTTCAAGAAATTGTTAGAGAAAAACAAGTTGGAGGATGTTTGCTCGATCTAAGGGAGGAGTGGTAAAATTGTTCGTGTACACTGAAGATTAGATTAAAATGTGAGTGAGTTTCCCATAAATTTGGGTTTGTCGAACGCCATACACCCCATTGGAAAAGCAAGGGTTAGTGCATGTCGAAAGGCATCTTATCAGGCTTCTTGAGCCCGAGTCAAACAATAAATACGAAGAAGTCCGAACTTGTTGTTCAGGCGGAAAAATATTGACGAAAGTAACGAAGATACGAGAAGCCTGACGAGTGCAAAATAAATACAGCATTTGGCAAGACAATTAAGCCAATTACAGCAATTTCGATGAAACTTGGTAATGCTGGGAATTCCTAATTAGAAGCTTTCTCGAAATGATTGCAAATTTATGGTTAGTGTTTTACGCATATCTTAACCTTCTCGAAAAATAATTATTTACTGTACGTTGTTTTCCCGTCAAGAAATTTTCAGAAATGGTCTTTCTATTTCATCAGGGTGTCTAGTCAAATCTTTTTTAAAATGCCTATGAATTTTCCAGGTTTACCGTAAGCATTTCGCAAATTTCCCGATAATATCACATTTTTACTTACACTGTACATCTAATACATTATTGATATCAAAAGGGCGTAAAGTTATGCCCATTTGGCATACCATTTCACCTTTGAAAGCATTAATTTCCAAATGGCTGTAGCCTTACTCCCCAAACGTTTACCTTTATTACCTATAATAATCGCTTACATCACAAGTGACAAAAAAATTGCCAACACTGCATTATGATATCTATATAATATTTTAGTGAATCATAGTATATACATTCTCTTTATGGAACACCCAAACAAGCATAAAGCTTTAAAAGTATTGGCTTATTAAGTTGCAGATCGACAGCACTGAACCTTTGTTTATTTAACTATTTGACCTAATCTGGCGTAACCTAACCAAACCTGACCTAACCCTTCCTAATCAAAAATAACCATAAAAATACGAATTAAACATAAATTTAACCATTATTCAACTGATTCAACTTGCCGAGAATGCATTCGTAGCCGCTGCGCACGCTCGACCAGTTTCCTAACCTATATACATGTAGAAGAGCTGTCGCTCTGCTACAGTACAGCCTAAATATTGCATGTACTGAATGAGGCTATGGTATATTGGTTATTTGAGTCTTTCAATCCCGGATTTCATTGAAGTCTTGTCCACTTAAATTTTGATATTCTATGCCACAAACGTAAAGTCCAGGGGTGTTACATGTCAGTACTGAATAACCCTGTGTATCCTGAGAAAGACGTACATGTACATCTTGACAAAAGCTTTCCAGCACCTTGGAGGATTGGCAGAGGCCTATTAGGTCCAATACATCCCTGAATATTTTCTTAAGTGGTTATGTCAAAGACCAGATGGAAAAAACTTTTGAGATTGCTAACCATGATTTTAAAACTGCAATGATCAATTCCAGTGTCACTGCTGATGTCGTATTTGCCACAAGATTTACGTATCACATGTATCAATATGTCCCAGTACTTCACTTGACCTTCACTAACACTCTGTATTATCAGTAAAAATGATCGAATCAAATAACATATAAAGGGTGAACTATGCCACTGCCCCTGCTACAGGATGAACAATGAGAAAAGTTGGCTTCTGTCGTCTGCCAATGACTCGCAGGTTGGCAGTGATTGCCTTTTGTTAGGGGCAGTTCAATTCAAATATTCAACTCAGTACCCTACTAGCAGCATGTGATATGCCATGTGGTAGGGGTGTGTAATCCATCAGCCCAATATTATTCGGTAATTGTCATCAGCAATTACATTACTCTAGTTTAATTAACTTTACGTTAGGTTGAGAGGGTAAACTAAAAAGGATAAATACCGACAGGTCAAGAATAAAGTTGATATGAAAAAAACTTAGCTTTTACACACAAAAAACTATGCTGAAACATGGTTTGAAATTCGGAGTAGAAATTCAAAAGTTTGTAACTTCACTCAATAAAAAAACCGAGGAAAGCTAAGGACCCTTAAAATACCTTTTACAAGTTTAAGACGTTAGCAAGAACGTAATGACGATAGGAGCCCTGTATTGCTTTTGGTTAACCCCATAAGAACAACTGACTGTCAACTGAATCCAGTTCACCAGTCAACACGTTGACAACCTGTCATTTCACAGATTAATTAACAGCAAGTAAATCTTACCTGGTTATGCTCGCAAAACTTCATTTCTAGTGTGCACCGAAACCTAGCCCAGCGTTGTCTTTTCCCAACAAGATTTTCTAAGACACGTAATCCATTCCCATCTCACCGTTATTGAGGATTAACTTGGAAAACACTCATGACTGAGAGCGCACGTGGGATTGTCAATATTTGCGAAGCTGAGTCCTCTCAGTGCACGCGGAATTCACTGACTCACCATGCAGCTCTCACCAGCAATTGAAATGCCATTTCAGAATAACCCCGCAAACAACCTGTTCATGTTTGCAACTTCGTTTGTGATTGGTGGAGATTGCGAACGTCACGCACGAGTAATCCAAAATTGCCTGACGTCACCGAGCCCACCTCCCTATACCGCCATGCGTCATCGCAGCCAAAACAACACCATCAGCACTAAACTTGCAAACATTAATAGGAATATTAAAAAAGCATTCAAGCCCACTGGCCACAGCCTAATACAGTGTATGTCAAAGTCAGATCGTTTTTATCTGCAATGACGCTAACGCTAAGGTCGCTATAAGGTCCTGCAAAACATGTCAAAATTTGACAGGCACCATCCCTGTTTATTATTTTGCTGGACGAATTAACTACAGTATTAACCTTATCGGCTGATCAATACATGCTCAACGAACGCAACATTCCTTAATCATGATGATGACAATCAGTTTAGATGGTAAGCCAGCAAGCATTCTTAAAAATACCACAAACATACCTAAAAAGACACCAAATTTATGTTCCACCAAACAAGTCGTTCAAATTGCAGATGCTATAACAGTATTTGTGCTTTACATGAAGTACAGTAGATGTATTTTGTATGGGTAGAAATACTAGTGCTTTCTTCATAACGTAACGTGACTGTCATATTTTTGAATGCTGGCAGGCAATTTAATCTATGGCCATCTAATAACACTGTCCTGTAGTTGTCAAAATTTCCCCACAATAAATTCCGTCACAGTAATCTGATTCCCTTAATTTAAAAAAGGACACGTTTACACAGTCAAATACATGTATTATACTTTTATACACGTATTTTTTGCCTATATAACAGCTGCACCATGTAATTAATTAACTTGCAAATAATCATTTGAAAGAAGTTTGGAATGGGCAGTGCAATGAAACGACGTAAAAAAGTATTGTTTAAAAATGAAATTGGGAACCAAAAATCTGACGTACTTTGAAAATCTCATAAAGCGAGGACCACTCTAAATTCAAATCACTGTAGGTATTCATTTTTAACTGTAAATGCAGGATGCGATAAAAATGTGACAATAATCAAAATTTAACGATTCATTAAAATCCGGGTACGGACAGATCAGCATGGGGCACGATTAACGTGCCATCAAAATTGAATAAAAAATCTATATACATGTAGACCATGTCACGAGAACAAAATGGCGGTACTACAAAATGCTTAAAGTACAGTTGTGGTTCTCCTAACGGCTCATAGGCTGGCAGTGATTTTCTAGTGTTTGGGCATCTATACATGTACGTTCGGCACAGCAAAAAAATGGAAAAAACTTGCGACAGATACATGTATGACAAGTATCGTTCTGCAAGTAGGGTTCTGTAAAGACATGTATTTTGTGCACATTTGTAACAAGGCATAACATGAAGTATATCACAAAAATACTAATACTGCCAGAAAATGATTTCTAATAATCATCTAAAGGCCAATGTGAAACCATTTCAGAAAAGTAAAAACATAAATTGAGTTTAAAAAGAAATTCCTGAGCCCAATTCAAGATGGCGCCTAGCAGTTATATCATACCTGACAAGATGAGAGGTTCAGCCCACACTGAGAGTGTAGTTCCCACAAAAACAAAACACGGGAAAACAAGGGCGACCACCAGTGCCAAACTACAATATTCAAAACACTCGCCATGGCAACGCAGGAGAATTAACTCCATCGACTACGCCTAAAAATAGCCCAGGTATGTCGATAAGATCAGGTGAGGCAACCTGCAGAAATGTCACGATGATCAATATGTAGAACGACGCACCGTCTTGAGTGTGTTTGCTATCCACCATTTTAATTAAAGTGCGACTAGCAATTCTATTGCCTAATTAAGCCAACGCGTTGCACGATTTTAATGAATGACACATTAATTAAGTTTATGACTGGACAAGTCCATGCTTATGAAACTGGGTTTTACGAGTTATAGCGAGCACATACGGTGCCCCCTGGAGATTACAAGATTAAGTTTTTAAGCACACGTTGATTACGTTTACATACTCACTTTAGCATACCTTAAATAAAAATGCCTGAAAGTAAGTCACACCTATACAATGTACAGTGTATGTTGATGCTAAGTCATACATGTATTTGCACTTTTCTTTTTAAGTTGGGTAGTTGGAGGTGCCTTGAATCAAGCAACCACCATGCAGAATCTCAAATTAAATATATATCAACCTTAACATCCATTTTAAGTTAAAATGATACGGCCTTATTTATTATTATTCTTCAACTAATGTAACAACTTTTCGTTGTCTAATCTCCACTAGTGTGTAGTTACATGTACATGTATTTTCATATTACCAGGCACATACAAGTTCTTGACGAGCTCCGATAATGAATTGTAAATTGTGGCTTAATACATCACATACACTGCATGCATGTTTTAAAGCAAAAAAAAGTTAATATCAAACTCGAGTCAAGGAATAGTAAAGTGTGTATGTAAACGTATGCAATATATTATTTTTGAATAAATGGAGAATGTTTGAGGGCGTCAGGATTAACGTTATTCCCATTTGACATACAGTAACTGATGGGTGCCATGTTGCATAAAGATGGTCGACTGAACATTTCAAACTGAATGAACAGTTTTGACCTGCATTGGAATGCTTGTCAATGTACGTTGGCTGCATTGTGCAGTTGTTACAATGCGACAGGACGTTATGTCCAGTAATTCGGGGTTGATTGTGTTCCTTTTTAGATACATTTCCTATTTCCTATAACGATTAGAACTCGGGATTTTTGTCAATTGCGCAGTTTGAACTTTCAATTTCCCGTCAAATGGGAAAGTACGCCACGTGACATCCCGTGGAAGTTTGACGGAGATACTTGTCACAACCGCCATAATTAAACGCGCGGAAACAGTCACCTATACACAGTATATGAAATTAATAGCTATTTTAATCGTTAGAAGAAAACAATTTCACGGAAAAACAGGTTCAAGATTGCGGCGGGGCTCGGGCCTTCTCAATGCCACGATTTGCTAGTTAGTCCTTCAAGGCTAATTTACTCGTTTAATGACAAACTACCACAAGCAGCTTTGACTTTGAAAGCGTGTATATCAAACGCATTCGCCCAATTCTCGAACATTGAGGCTCAAGAGGGCTAGCCATCCCAAATTTTCCTTGCCGAATTTAATTGGGCATTTATCCAAGTTTTTGTTATTCATTTCATGAATTGCAAGCAGCGTCAATTTGTGTAAAACAAACATTTTTGTTTTTGGGATAGCTAGCATGTTACAATTGCTATAAGCTAAGAAGGTAGCCTATTTTTCCACAGGTGAAGTCGTGAGCCGCCCAAATGAAACTAAGCAATTTTACTAAAATCACTATCCCAACTGTCAAGGTGAGCAACAAACTAGGAAAGGTATGATGGTAGAAAGCAAGACGATGACCAAAAAATACAGTTACTTGGATAGTGCTGTACTTCTGGATTTGGTGGTGTTGTGTGTTCGTGAAAACCTGCAGTTGTTTCTGATCAAAACAATGCGAGTTCGCCGCACTTGCGACCACCAAACATTTTGACGTAAAGTACGCTGTATGTCATTGAATTACCTAGTTCATCCAGTTAGCCTTTACAAACACGAATATTTCGGCCTGGCAATTTGCTTTTTAAAACATATACATAAGCGTTGCCAATCTAGCTGACCGTGAAATTAGATGGATGTGTTCGCATAATTTGCATGCCATAAATCCAACATCAGCCGTTTAGGAGTCATCGATGAAGCAGAAAGTACAGCCAGTTCCACGTGATGCGGTTCACGGTGATGTTGTTCATCCTGTTTTTATTCACGGCTTGATTCACATGAAATAAAGATTGTTTAAACAGTGGGGGCGGTCTGTAACCCGTCACTGATTGCACCTATTGCCAGACTGACTAACGGTTTTCATAGGAGAAATTATTATTAAAAAATACTGTATCTATTATACCGAATATTGTTACCTTTATCTGTCTGTTACCTTTCTCAAGATCTCTCATGATGGCAAGAAAAATAATTTTTTTTTCATTTCAGATTATATTCCAATATACATGCATCCCCATTTACCAGCAGGCCTGAGTGCATGCATCACATATCAGAAAACATCACTTGTAAGTGATGTAGGCACAGGACGCATATACAGTACATACGTGTATACTGATGTACAATATCAGACATGGTCCATCTGCTGATGTACATGTACAGCTGTACGTCTCATGGCAGTGCCTCTCGCAAGGACTACTGGCTGGTTCATGTCACTGATGTGCCACGCAACCCATCGACAAATGAAAGCAAAAGTAATTCAATCGCTTTCACCTTGAATCAGTGCCAACCGCGGTAATGTTCTGTTTTACGTTTCCAAAAACATCCTCCTGAAACCATTCAACAATCAGTGACATGGCCACAATGGCGCAAACTGATACCAAAAGAGTAGATTCCCTGCAAAACAAAACGAGATGCACTTGTTCACTGGCATTCTGCAGCATGTGCCATGTATAATATTCCAATAATGGATATGACCATACGAAATCCAGCAACTGAGTGATGCCATGCATCATTGTTCTGTTACATTTCTGCCAATTTAAGTATAGTTACCAGTTACCACAACGGTGGCGCTTGGCAACATTGACAATTAAAGAAGGACTTCCTGACATGTCATCCATGCATGCACTGCCATTAACATTTTGACGACATAGCTTTAATGGACATACCAGCAACACATTTGCAACTGGAAAACAATTGGAGTTACAAAAATTACTGTCACGAAGATAAGAACATTGCAAAACTGTTCTTGCTGCCTTGTCGCGCCCCCCATTGTCCCCAAATCCTAATCAAGCCGTTGCATCTATGAAATATACATTCCGGGTATAATTTCGCTGCAGCTGGACCAATTAAGTTTCTGGCCCATCATTAGCCATCCCGCAGATTTAAGGGTGACTATATTCTCGTTAATCAGCAGGTAAACGATCCGTTTCCATTGTTCTGACACCGTCCGAGGTACAATTTTGAGAGATTGAATTCCGCCGTTGCACTATGGTCCAGAAAAGATAATTGTTAGCATTGTCTGCAACATCGCCATTGTTCCTTTTCATTTGGTTATTTGCTAGATGGCAGATTCCTCCGCGATGATTAAATACCAAACTATTTAAGGTTGTTTCTTTCGTCACGTGGCTTCCGTGACAATGAACCTACAGACAATTACCTGCCAACTTTCACTTTCACGTGATCTGCATTTCCGCTGGAGGTGCAACAGCCCCTCCCAGGCCAGGAGCACATCCAACGGATCATCATGGATGACTTCATCAGTCACAATGTCGATTGCACCAGTCTCCGTCAAGTACGTGGTCGCTTCAGGAAGAGGGCCGTTTAGTGAATTGCAACCTCCCCCTCAATAAGCAAATATATAGAAAAATGGATTATACAGGTGAAATATGTACAACAGGTTCCCACGACTTTAAAATGAAATACTTTGATATTGCAGGTGATTCCATGACCTTTTCAAAAAATGTCATAGCCAAGAAAAAGTAACACTTTTCATTGTTACACTTAATATTCATATCTAAGTCTCCTGTGCATTTGCAGGAAAGTGAGAAATGTGAACATTTTATAAAAGCAGAGTACAAATGATGGATCTTAGACTGTAATTCTATAAAAATATCAATAATAAGATTGGGCTTAATTAATGTCTGGATAAGGAGCGCTGCAGGCGAAATTTCTAGACAAATTAGATAACAAAAGATGATTTTTTGTTAATAATTCTGTAAAACGTTGAATAGATGAGTAGTTCAAAATTAGAAATCCCGTATACAAGAACAAATTAATGACCAGTACAACAAATACCCTAATTTTCCCCGATTCTTTTCTTGGCCAATAAACTTTCCTGACATTCCAAGTTTTACAATACGTGGACCATCTTGGACTAACCATCCTATAAAACTCCTGCTTTTAACTTTTCGAAAATGAAATCTTTTGCAAAACTGCATGATAGTTTTCTCTCTTCATACCTCTATAATAAACGACACCTCATTAAAATTTCCCATTACAGAGTAAAGGAGCCACTGTTCAAGTCTGACATATTTCCAATGAGAAACACAGCTATGCTGCAATTCTTAGTTGGTAATCAATGATTCAAATTCCCCTGTGTGAGATTTACATAGGCGGAGTCTGTTGCAAGCTACCATTAGTACTTCATTATGAGGTAATTATCGAAATGGTTCATTTGGGGTTTAGCAAATTACTGGCGGAACTGGTAAGTTTGATACCATGAAAATCCAATACAATAAGGAGAGAAAAGCTCTCTAAAGAGACGCGCATAATATCGCCAATTACTACGTCCATCATCTATTTTAGCCTTGACAATGTAAATGGACGAATGGAAATTAAGACCAATCATCCCGAAGATTGCCGAATTTCATTAACCGAACAGGTCATCCAAAGTTAATTATGGAAGCACTCGGAAGCGTTTTATTGGAAATTCTCCTGGAGGTGAAAGTGGTGCATCAGCGAACACGTTCCATTCGACCTGGTTCGATGGGGTGTTCTGCGTGGGGTCGACAAATTGCCACCCCCTTCCCAGATTGCAAATTGAAACTGACGACGATGCTGAAGCGGGACTGATATTTGGAATCGAGAACACATATAGGCATGCAATCCAAAATGGGCAAGATGCAGTCCATGGTCAATATTTTCCTGGTTCCTGCATGCGAATTGAAATAACCTTAATGGGTATGTTCCGGCCCATGTAAACGTCTACACTAATTACTTTTTCAAAATAAACAAACGTAGAAATAAATTAAACCATTCCACTGTTCGTTTGAATCAGGTCCGCATTCTTTGCTTTGCAAATAAACGGGATATTAACTTCGTGTAAATAAATGCTGAAGGTGGGACACATTAACCTTGTGACAATGTCTAATATTATTTGGTAAGATGAATACAGGTAACAGTCGAAGTTTTATCAATACACTAAATTGGGAGTGTGCAGCGAAAGGGTCGCCATGTTGTTGTCCATCTGTATGTAGGATGCCTTCAGCAAACCACATACAACAGCAAAGGTGGAAGAATCCATGATTGTGATTAACGCCAGAATACTTCAACGAACACCACTATGTATTACTTGGTACCACAGTGTGAGTTAAAAACCGTCAAAATGCAAATTGGCCCGCATTTATGAGGCCATTGCATTGCAAATGAACCCAACATGTACATAAGCCCTTATGGCACCAGAGCCTCTAAGTGACTACAGGACCGCGGAGCTTCTCAACTTGACTGATGAAAGGAATATGGTGGTAGTCAATTTTTTACTATCGTAATTTTATCGTTGCATGTAAACATAGTAAAAGTCAATGCGCATGAGCCGCCAAAGGGCCCACAACCAACAGCAGCAGCAGTGGCAGCGTTTTCTCCAGAATGATGGACCGAGGGCATGTTTGCAGCTATTACAAAACCTAATCAATAGCTCAAGGGTGGAGTCCAAATTCATTTCCGCAAAAAGTGTTTGCGGCGAGGGCAAACCGCGGGTCGGCCATTAAATCCGCACGAACGCCTAGGAAAACTGCTCAATTTCCGAGCAGCCATGCCATCCAGAATGAGCGCAATAAACGAGCACATTTCGTGAGGGTGAAGGACCTCATTTCCAAGAGAAAACGATGGCCGTCAAGGAGTGACACTGTCAGAGAAATTTAAGTCGGCGACGAGTATTTGCTCTACTTAGGAAGACATCCGTGATTTGGAAACTCGAGTGGGCAACACCTTTGCCGAGCCGGATGGAGGCGATGGAGTTTAGGATGCTTCCTGACTGATCAAGTCGCAATGATTGTGCGCCAAGTTTGACCTGTCTGCGTCAATGGCATGCATTGCAATATTGGATCTGACAAAAACAAATAAACGTAAAACAGTGTCATCGAAATAGATGAACGCCTGTTCTGACCATGGTACAGTTGCTCATAGAAATAGCCACTGTCAGGAATGATGAATGTTCATCGAGATTATTGTCCAGAGCGGTCTGTAAATAAAATAACGTTCAGTAATTCAAACTATTGGGACAGCGATTGCTGTAGGTTGAAGGACTGTCTCAAATGAATGTACTGCATACACATTGTACGAGATAACTAGGATATACCAAATTGTAGTAGTACTGTGGACTCACAAAATCAAATCTTCTGGATTTAGTATTAAAAATTCCATGACTTTAGCATCACTTTACGAAATGGTCGCTGCTCAATCTGCCATTGCCTGAGTGAGGAGAACCTTGTCCATCCTAAAGTATTCTAAAATTCCAAAAATTTAATCAAGGGCAACACATTTCATGACCCTACTTTTCTTTCGTTACTGTTCCATGGATACCAAAATGGATTTCTGGATGACCAAAACTTTATTTACTGACTTTATCATAACTTCCATGACCAGAATGTAATTTCATGACTTCCATAACCAGTAGATACCCTGAAATAGTGCATGAAAGATTTGAAAGAGAGCTGAAGACAGTGTCTTCACAGTACCCAGGGATTGTCTGCCTCCATGCAGGTTTGCTCAAAGAGGAGCATAAAAACTTGGAATTTCATACTTTAGGACCTTGCAGGTGGCGCTGCAAAACATTTTAAAACAAGTTGCAGGTATCAAAGGGCAGATATGCAGCAAGGGACGGAACCCCTGCCATTCAAGATGCTCTGATCAAAGGTCGGGCCCAGACTCAGGTGCTGGCAACCTTTGAACTACCACAACGGGGCCCAGACTAGCAAGTAGGGTCGGTGAAAGACGACCAAAAAATGGTCTTCGATTTCAGAAGCGCCTGCAGTTCCCTCGCAAGGCTCCCCTTCCACTAACCTTTCAAGAAGCCCCAAGGAATTTTCAGAGAAAAAATGCTTACAAATAATGGCGGAGGAGCCACATTCGCCCCAAGGGTTGCAGTTGCCCATACCAATAACATAACCCCAAAAAACTCTTGTTAAGTTTCAAATTCCTGCTACTCATTCGTTGACCAGGAAGCTCATCACAAGTGTGAGCAGCACCTTTTCCCAGCTTACAAGTCCTGCGTGCATTGATGGTGTCTAGTTCCGGGTGATTAATTGACCTAATTTCAATCAATTTCATCATGATAGCCAGGCTTTCCCGTATATAGTTCCGTAAATAGCAAGACTAGAGGTTTACTCTCTATCCGTACAATGCAGCATAGTGGATATCATGTCAACAAATGCTTGAATTTGGAAACCTTAGTAGGCTTTGTTTGTTCTCACCATCGCATTAGCTGGTATTGAAGTCATGAAGCTGAGGATATGGTGGACATCTGAAAAAGTCGAGCCATCCTCAATGCCTGTTGTGAAGTTCACATGAATCAGGCATGTATGGGTAGAATCTCAAATGATAGATAATAGAGTGAAGCATACTCCGAGCAAGTACATGCATCGAGGTCGTGACCACCGCAAAACATAGCAACATGTTTTCAAGTAGAAGAGGAACCTTCGAAATTGTTATCAGATTTTGTTGTTGTTTTTGGAGGAGGTATGTTTTCCGGAGGACAAGTTGCACCTCAACCACAAGTAGTAAATCAGTGGGAAAAATTAAGCACCAATATAAGTTATATAAGGAAAGTGAATCAAGTCATGCTCATGAATAAAACAGGAATTGTGTGATGTGAATGACAAACGAGCGCACAGAAACGAAAACCTGACATTTCGTTACATGTGCGTGAAATTATTAAGAATATAAAATTGCTGCTGCAGGACAAATTTCTACTTTGACTGCAAGTTACCTCGGATATATGTACTATGCATTCACCCCTGCTCCAAATGAACAATATTTATATTTCAAACCAACTTCTCTACAGTATATAAGGACGACGCCTTATAAATTATACAAGGAATAATGGGGCAATGACTGCCACCCACATGACATTTGTATGCTGACTACGGAGTAAATAATTAGAGTAGAATAGCTGAGCTGTCCCTAACCTCCAAGCAATCACTACCATCCCACGGGCTGTTAGGAGAAGCCAATTTTCACATAGTGTCAGCTGCGTTACAGGGCATGATGTACAAATATGGTGGCAAGTTTTAAGGCTATTAAATAAACGATTCAAAGCAAATTAATGCCTACTATAGACATGGAGGAAATGACAATCTTTGCATAAAAGGGTATTTTCTCAGTTGTTGTTCAGAGATTCTCTAATGAAAATAGTTTTTCAAAAACATGACAGATCATCCATGAAAATAGCACACTTTCCGTGCCATGGTACAGGTTCGCATTCATTGCCACAAAGCCGATAATTCGGATAAAATTACGTCGTTGACGCAACCGGGCAAATTCCAAACCACCAGTAATTTGCATCACACTTCCCATTGTAAAGCAACAGATTCGAATGAGAAAGTACAGCTGTGACCCATTGCAAGAACCAATCAAAATCGTTCCAGCTGAAGTGCTAAGGCCTACTTTGCAATCCCACATCAGATTGTCATCATCAAATTCGATCACGTTTACCTATAATTTTTTTTTTCGTTCAGAAAATCACAAGCAACAACATTTCATCGATTTGACTTTTTGCATTCGTTCCACAATGAAAAGAAACCAATCACCCGTAGCAGACAGACAGACAACCAGCCACACGCAGATATGTTAATAGCAAATGTGATACTAGTACATTTCTGGTGCATTGGTTCGCCTCAAATACATAATGCAACAATGGCAATTCTGGCTGGTATGAATATATTAGTGTTCAGACGTGATTCTGAGAGTGATATAAAAGCGGAGAAAACACAAACATTTCCTTGATTCGCTATACAGCTTTGTCCCGAAAAACATATAAATAAATTCAATACCTGGCGTATTAACTGGTCATCAGATTTCTAACCATTTCCGAATTAATGTCAGTATACCGTCCATGTATCCACAAAAATCTCGACTTAAATTGAAGCACATATTTAGTTTAGATAAAATATGTATTCGATACCTCACTATAGGTTAATTATTTGTTATTGTTTCCAAATTTCTAAGTTCTGCAATAACAGGTTTCCCCCAGAGATGACATCTTCAACTACCCTGACCATTATGGTTTCAAACCTAACGATATCAAACCATAATCATGCCATATCATATCTAATCTCTAGCCAATTTCCACAACACCTCTAAACTAGGCATCAGTATCAAAATTCCATAAAGAAATTTCTACCAAAACATGTTCTCCAAGAAGCATTTCTTACCGATGCCCACCTGCCGACAATCCCACTGAGCAAATATTTTGACGTTTAACTTTGCTTTTGGTTTGTATGGCAAAGTTACCTGACCCAAACTGAACTATTATTCGACGTGAAGCGTTGGAAATGAGGACAAGCAAGAGCACAAAGTGAATGACTATGGAATGAGGCTATCACGTCATGCCACAGTGGGTTTCTCGGACGTCAAAACATAGGATGATAAACTAAATTCGGCGGATTTAAGATTTCCGTATTAATATATGTATTAAGAGTTCACGACCCTTACTACCTACAAATAAGACACACACTATACATCATTTAGTTTAGGTTTATATCATTAAATGGGCTGTAACGGTTTATCCGATTATCAGCAAAGTATTACAAAACAAAAAATGTGAATCAAGCATCATAAACCCTTTCAACAGCTTTGATGGATGCTGGGTTCCATTATTTTTAAAAGAAATGTTTGGCCAACTTTTAGCCAACGCTTTCTTATCTTATTTAGAATAACATGTTCGCCGTGTTTTCACGATAGGCATGGTGAACTAAATAAAGTTTGTTCGTCTACGTCAAATCCATATTTGAGATTAAATAAGGGATTTCATCAATCCAGACTTATCATTCGACGAGGTTATGCTAAGGACATATTGGCGATTAAGATCTCAAGAAAATTGTGTATTTTTCTTAACAAATATTTCGTTACAATGCATGGTGACTATCAAGACTTAACAGGAAAAGCACTGAACATCGTCAATAAGATTAAACAATAAAATTGATAACATGGGGAATTCATTAATAATGTCGAATAAATACGTCCTAGCAGTCGGAATTTTTTTGGGGGGGTTTATCTTACACCTAAATATCTTTAACCTAAATGCATGTCATTTTATTCGTTGGGCCGCATTTCACCGCAGGCAATCAATGCCAGCTCCCGAGCCATGCAGAGAAAACCCCTACCATTATGTCTATGGCGGAGAGACAGACGTGGATAAAATTGAAAAAAATTGAAATAACGAAGTAGCCAAAAACGTATGTCCTATTTCAGTTCACTAAAACAACTTCACAAAGGGCTCCCATCAAGTCAATAAACGCCCCTAACGCCCTTCTTCCCAGACCTGATAAGTTACCCAAAATTGGGTAAAAGTGGTATTTCTTTGGTAACGACACTGCAAAAGCACGGGATAAGAAGTCCACTGAAGAAAGTGATCAGTCAAGTGCATGTGCACCAATGCTCTGTAAGTTTTAAACAGTTACATATAAGATTACATCATTTTTATGACAACGAATATTACCCGAATTGGTTAGCAGGGACTTCCTGCTTTCTGACAAGCGCTTTTTTGGGTAATGAACAGGAAAATGTTTGGAAAAGTACAGGCTATATATAGGCTATATACCGATCAACACCTGCGTACAAGTTTTGATAAGGTTATAGCAAACGAGGTAAGACGTCCATCACTACTCTGAAGACGCATGTGTCAATGGCGTGTCAGTGGCGCCATACAAAATGAATATATTTCTGTATCAAAACCCCGTTCCAATTCCATCAATCGATCGCATCAAATTCGTGTCAATTTTTGCATTCGCGCCGAGGACTCGTCCGAATGTCGATAACAATCGAGACGGGTGTTCGGGCAAGCGTGTCACTGGTGCCCCCAATTCACAATAGCAGCAATTAAGATTTCGTTCACCAAAAAAATATTAATCATAATGGCAACAGATTCGCTTAATTACCGCGATCGACCCGTATGCATTATCCAAGCAGAAAAAGGGAGGCTTTTGCATTCCTTCGCTCATTCAAGAATGAGCAAAAAACGGATGGCAAAATGAGTTTACTTTCACGACTTCAAACTGCGGGCTAAATTTAGGAACATGCTTTTCGATATGTGTAGCAATTTACGTTGCTTTCGTTCTGAACCGAAGCAAAAAATGCGAATAAACAGGCTTGAAGAAGCCCATAGGCGATCGGATGTGCGTTTAGCACGAAGGGAAATAAAGATTTGAGCAAAAAATTAAATAAGTAAAAAAAAATTACGAATTTCAGGTAAGCTGAAATGAGGCTATGGCGATTCAAGGTGCCACGGAAAATAAATTTTATAACGTTGTTTATCAGTTTCAGGAACTACAGTAGGAGTGAATGATTGGGACCTTGCTGCCGAAGCCCGAGGCTGCAATATGGCCCAGATTTTTGGGCACTATTCCCTATGAAGGCATTCAACTGCACCACCGAGAATTCCAAAAAAGTTTAACGATATGGTCATGAGCATCCACTATAGCTGATAGCATGGTTTCAAGCTTTGCAAAAATCCAACATGGCATCAGAACCATCTTCAAAAAGTGTTCAAGGTGTTTTCAAAGGAGGCATCGGCAATAATCCTCTATCATGAAGTTACAAGATGGCGTTAATTCCTAAACAATAGTTATAGTTATGGCAATTTCCCCGATCTGCCTTCAATAATTATCGTTCGAAATGACCATTGTCAAAATTGCTTTATACTCACGTCAGTGCTACCACCCATTAACAAAATTGCTTGATAGCCTAGCTACTTTCGAAGAATAATTGCAGAACCAGGACCAACTTTCAATTTCCTACTGTGCGCCACGAACAATTCGGTTAAGCAGAAAAAACTTTCCAAGAAAGGAACTGGCGTGTCGTTCAATTCAATAAAACTAAATTCCAGCAGGTTTTTCTTGTGTTTTCACCGAGCTTGCACGCAATCTCAAGGCGAGCCTAGTCCTTCCAAGCTGAGAAACCTATAGCTGACAATTACGGAGAACTACAGCCACCCAATTTAAGGGATGGCAGCTTAGCCAAAAAATGCAAGAAAATGCGATTAATTCGATCGACTAGTTTGCGTTTATCAATCTGACACATTTTGCGCCACATTATTATCTCCTTTCACAATTAAAACTAGGTAATGGAATCGGGTTTCCTGTGAGCTTGGGGTGACGTAACGTCCATTGATACAGCATAGGATGACTGGCCCAATTAGGGCAAATTCGACGGGATATTGCTCAGGGACTCACCTGGGCAAGACTGGTCACACGCCCAGATTATGAACAGGTAACAGGAGTAACGCCCATAATCAGAAAGCAGAGCTGAATGTGATACGTGATGATATAACGTCGGAATTTTTCAGCTTACTAGGCATTTATCACCATTAAGATAATGCCAGCTGTTTAATATGTGGGGTATCTTAGGAGGGAATCTAAAAGGGGCATACACCTTTAACGAATCTTGAGTTATGTAATACCCGCAAATGGTACAGTATGCATCTTTTGATCTAAAACATCAGTTTTCCTCAAGCTGAGCTTTGATAGAACAAATTTACATTCTGTTGTTGGATAAGTATGGTTTCCACCAAAATCCAATACATGTACATGTACAAGGAAAAAATGCGTTTTGCAAACATATCCATTTGTCTACCAAAACTGGCATTACAATCAGCTGAGAAAGGAACACGAATATTTTTAAAAACACTTAGTTTTTTAGCAATGAAAGCTGTGAAAGCGTTGTTTTTCTCGGGGGACAAAAATCATTTCGCTTGCTGCAATGCATGGACTGTAAAATCGACAATTTTTGACCAGTTTTGGGGTTGAGGGGGTGTGATTATTTGTAAAAATGTGCAGCCCTTCTTTAATATCTATACAGGGTGTCTTAGAAATGTGTTTATAAATACCAACCAAACTACTACATGTATTTGACATCACATTGAAACCACACCAAAAGCGAAATCTTTTTAGCCTCATAGGATGACAATAAACTTAACACGAACAGTTGTTCCCTCTTGTGCAATTTTCAAGTGTTTAGAAAACGAAAATAACACTTAGCCTATGCATCTCAGAAGTTAAGGTAACTACAGTACATTTTACTGTAATCCATTCATTAAACTTGCTAATGATGGGATCTTGCCCGATAACCATAGGGGACGTTCAAGAATTACGTCATATCATCTTAGAAGGGGTCAGGCAACTGATGACGGAAGTGAGGGGGTGGCCAAAATCATGAGTCATCTTTCGCTTTTATAATACCTTGGAGGCGGTCACCATAACGCAAAAATGCAACATTTCAACGTCCATATACGTGATGATTCGTGATTGTACATGATTACCGATCGTCACCTATCATGGAGCTAATGAAATCAACTACATTGAAAACAACAACAAATCAATTCCTTCGTGAGCACCTCAAAAATTGCACCATTATAAACCAAAGTACGGCAATTATCCTGCAGAAATTGCAAAAAATCTAATTGCACTTCAACAGGTGCACACATTGCTGAAGTGATGAAATCCCGATAAAACTATTTCTGGGCACTCATCGTCAACAAACGCACATGCTCACGGAGTTATGGACAAATCTACACTGTATAATGGCAACGCAGAGATTATCCAACACTTTTTGTAATCACAACCAGAGAACTGGGTCTGACACTCACCTGGCTGTCCGTTTTAAAGCTCATGCCAGAAGCAGGTTCAGAAATTGGAATGCGAACTGCAGCCAAACACCAGTTGAGGAGTCATCGAAGAAAACTTCGCGCAACGACTACGAGGGATGCCTACACCGTCATATCCAGTATCGTCGAGTGCATACACATTTTCCCGACCGATAAAACACGATTAAAAACCCGCAAGTCGAGGAATTCACCACGAACCACCGCTTGGTAACATTCCGTGCAAACATCTGCGACACCGAATACGGCAATTCGGAATGGAACCACCCCCAGTTCCCATCTTTGCTGACAGCCCTTAGGTTGAAGCGCTTTAGGAAATCTGGCCTTCCATAAATTTCCGTCTGAACTTTAATCAGCTGTTAGGACATGCCCAAATTCGACGGCCTTGATGCAGACGATGTGACCTTTGATCTTCGAGGAAAGCGCGAAATAAGCAAAATAATCTGAGCACCGAGTAAACCAGCATCCCAACTCCTCTCCTTTACGTTGGAAATGTCTCGAATCAGTCTGGGTAACATCCTGACCGTTTCCGCGGTCAGTTTGGGGGGCTGGTTGGCTGGCTCCACTTTTGAGAAGCACAAAACTGCAAATTCTGGCCACACGGTGCTAGCCGCGAGTCCCCTGGCCACGGTGGAGGATGATGGCAACAAAAGAAACGTGGTGTTACCTGATGTGATTCCTGCAGAGAGCAAACAGCTGAGTGCCAGTCGCACGGGGCAGATAATGCGTTTCGGCTTCCCCAGTTTCGACCAGCTGAAGTCAATGGACGACTACGTGTTGTCCTACGATCGTCGCAACCGAACGGCGCACTGGGTCTTCGAACACTTCACCCACGCTGACCTGCGGAAAAACGAAAGCGTGGATCGCACCAAATGCAGGTTCCAGGAGGACGTGTCCGTCCATCCTTTTTTCAGGGCAAATTCGAGCGACTACAAGGGCAGTGGCTTCGATCGCGGACATCTGGCAGCAGCCGGAAACCACAGAAGAAACCAGAAAGAATGCGACCAAACGTTTTTGCTGAGCAACATAGCGCCACAGGTTGGACCTCACTGTTAATTTGTTGCAAAGTTTAGCATTATACTAAATGAATCAACTACTTCACACGATCGAAGCACAAGCTGCACAACATCTTACAGGAACTAGCCCATTTCGATGGTTTACTGAACAGATATTGTTAGTCAATTTCTTGGTATAATCCACCATGCTATAAATCGAAATTATAATTATCTTCAATCGAACCTACCACTCCCAGCTCCTGTAGTGGCCCTAATTTAAGTTTGGGAACAGTATAAGTTTACTAACTAGAAATTGATTTAGCAATATCTGTGCAGTAAACCATCGAAGTGAAATATTGTAAGAGATGTACATGTACATGCATACGTGTTTATGAATACTTCAATTGCGTTTTCCGTTAATTCCGATATTTCCCCATTTACCAGCTCATTTTAAAGTTTAGGTAAAAAGTATTTAATTATAAATGTGCATTTTTTAACAATAGTGCTAGAAAATATGAAATCGCAAACTTTCATCTTCACATTACTCAACTAATGCCATCACAGGCAACTCACCGATGTCCATTGCTCTCCATTCAAAGCATGAAAACTAACCAATAACTGCAAAGAAAAAAATTAAGTTTTACGTATTAAATTAAAATTTGAAAGATTTTCAATTGGCTCAAGTATCTAATGAATGACGATTTATCAATGCCTTTTTCATGGTGAAACAATGCATCCGTTCCAAGATTCTGCAACAATGTTTGCTAATGATTCTGAAATTAAACGATTACAACATCACTAATTAATTACAACAACCCTATGCCACTGTAGTCAAGGATCGAATTAACCGTCTGACTTACCGCAAACTGGAAGTACTTGAGACAAACTCATGGCTCCTCCTCCACTGGGGGGGGGGGGCAATGCAGAGCCATCACCTATATTTGGGAAGTAAGGAAAGCTTACAACAGTTTACACACAAGGCTTCCTGCAGAAGAATTGAAAAACAAAGTTAGCAATAGCAAGTGTGATGACACCGTGGAAGCACATTGCTCTCATGAAAATACCTTGCACACTGACTATCACTGTTGGTATAATTTGTATTGACTCTACATTTCTTAACAGGTGGGGAAAGGTTTCAACAGGGGTGCCTGGAACAATCTGGAGATATATGTTCGTCATTTGACTAAAATCTATAAAAACGTCTATGTGTGTACAGGACCATTATACTTACCTAGGTAAAAAAATACAATCCTGCATTTGACGATTAAACGATTTAATAACAATTCCCTGAACTAAAACCTAGTACTGCGGTCGAAGAAATTGTCATAGAATTTATCATTTTTTCCAGAAAGGAATCTGATGGAAAGATGTACGTGAAGTACCAGGTTATTGGAGCCAATAACGTTGCTGTTCCGACACACTTCTTCAAGATTGTACTTGGAGAAACAGATAAGAGTGAACTCGAGGTAGAAGCTTACCTCATGCCAAACGCCGTCATTGGCGAGAACGCGTCCATTTTTTCTTATAAAGTGCCATTGGAGGCTGTGGAGCGGGCCGCAGGACTCTTGTTCTTTGATAAAATACCAAGAAATCGCCTAAAACTCGTTAATGGTAGAAAAAATTTTCTATAGTCAAAGGAGTAAGTAATCTTCTTCAAATATTGCTATCCATTTATGCACATCGACTTTTTATTTTAGATATGTAGCAATCATGAAATATATAAATTAATAAAAAATCAGGCTGATAAATTCTGTGCGGATTCAATTTTTAACCTGAGCTGATCCATTGATATCAAAACTGCTTCCTTAAAAAAGAATACACATTGGGCTTAAGGAAATGACAAAACCTACAACTGAAAATGAAATTTATCCAATAGTGCTTGGGAAGGTAAACTTGTTACCTCAGTGCGAATCGTTCTGCTTCCCTGTCCTGGTCGCATATTTAAATAATGATCAAATAGCAGTTCTGGTTCACTGATGTCAAGCCCTTCATCAGCTTCTAAACTCGCTTCCAGTCCCTTTAATCCTCCAAACACAACGAGCAAGTGGCTGCAGAAACGAAACCAAATTCGATGAAAGGATGACCCGTTTTTATCCGATGTCATTATTATTTCTATGAGGGTACTTGCCTAAACTTTGGCAGGGTCACTACATCTACGGACTCGCCTTTGTCGGAAGTTCCAATGGTCAGATCATAGCCGCCAAGAAATGGACTTTCTGAAAAAACAGCACCAAGGCTGTGGGCCAGACGCACGTTATATCCCCAATAAAGTCCACCTTCAGTCCTTGGCGCATGTGGTGCTACAACAGTTCCTTTCAGTTTTTTCTGTTCTAAAATAAATAAATAATCAGCTACAAACACATTCCTTGTAATCAATAGTGACCTTTAAAAAATTTTCCACAAGCTTATTTATTCAATAATTTTTAAGAAATTTATAGCAGTCGAGTGAGAGTTAAAATGTAGTCATTGAGTAGGTGTATGAAACAGGTTGTGCTATTTCTCAGCCAATATCGAAACTTTAAGAACAAATTGAAAAATGTTGTTTTAATGCATTTTGTCTAATTTTTATAATAAAGGATAACCTAGCATGTGTACCAAAATCAGAAACTACTCATCATCTGGTGAAGCTGTCATGATTATTGTCAACGAACACATCTATTGGTCACAATGCAAATCTTTGTTGTTTTGACACAAACCAAACAGGTGTCTGGGTATCAAGTCAGAAAAGTTTTGAAGTAAAGGGTAGCATCAAAAGCTTCTTACCAGGGCCCAGATTGTGGATTTTTACTGTCACCCGCACCCCAGGTTTAATGGCTTTGTCAATGAGTACGTCCTGAAATAAGTCACAAATGGTAAATAAGAAGAACATGACAAGATGCTTTGATGTCATCTTTCAGAGAAACAGCAGCAGTATTTACCTTTTTTAAACCAACGTTAACATAGGAGCAAGACTTCTTGCCAAGTTTGTTTTCAACATAACCTTCCCTGTATTCACATTCCTCATTCTCCCTAAGGTGGTGACTGCAATCGAGTGGGTTAAGGACACCTAAAAACATGTTTAGAATTGCATTTGACCATGTTTCAACACTAATGTTACAAGTAAATGAACTGAGTACCAATCTGTATTTTATGGACGGGAATCGTACCTGCATTTTCCAAGTTTTTGGATATGGGAAACAGTTTTCTTCTCAGGTATTGTGGACATTCTAGATATCGTAATATTTCTGCCATCTGAAAACACGCCTTTCGACTATTGCTCAAATTGAACAACTCTTCCTCAGATAGATTTCCAGTATTGGATCTACAAGTACACCATGCCCAGGTTAAACTATTCGTTTGATGACGATGAAATAAAAGCCTTTAGAGTAATTAAATTTACCTTGTGATTCCCATGTCGTCAAACACAACCACTTCATCCACGTTATTAATTGCTGCGGCTCTGGCAATCTGAATTAAAAAATCTATACTTACAATGCCAGTTAAGTATTCGAACATCAAGGAAACTTTTCAAATATTTTTGGAGGTGCCTGAGCATTTGGGTAAGCGAGAGAGTTGACCAATAGTCTGTCCAATGAAAGAAGAAACTGATCTACAACCAATTAGAGATTCAGCTTATACATGCAGATTAGGTTTTCCAGTCACACCCACGATACATGTAAGCCAAAAAAACACAGCAGACATGCTTTATATGATCGGCAGAAATGGCCTAGCCAAATTTGAACTGGTCCATTTAAATTTCACGGATTCTTCTTTTGTTAAACAGAGTATAACAGAGTATCATTATCTGTCCTGGAAACTATGTTTGCAATCACATTACCTGTCCTGCCAAATATGCTCGCAAGTGAGTCGACTGGGCATTGTCCATTATTGACCCTGGCACTGCAATGCTCACTGTGTACTTGCGGCCTAAAAACGTTTCCTATGAGCAGAGTATTGACCACAGGGAATCGTTAACTTATTAACTCATGTCTGCCTACCCTTAATGTTTGGCTTTTCAATTAATGTTTCCACTTCCTGTGTGTTCTGCTGCTCCTGTATAGCTTGCTTGGCTAGCTTCTTTTCCAGCTTTTGTTTTTTCCAAAGTTGATATTGTTTTCTCCCTATAAATGAGACAAAATGTTCTTTGAAACATGTGCTCCCTACATGGCTCTGAGCGTTCATAAATGATATCACTTTTATAAAGGGGGAGGGAGAGAGTCAAGTCTTAGTGTTGAACAAGACGTCATCCATATTTTGCAAGAAATTAACTGCGATAATGAAGATCAAAGTGCTCACGAGTTGCTCATCAAGTTGAGCATGACTCCAGTATATATGGGAAGAAAATAAATTTTGTATTCAAAAAATAAACAAAAAATATAACTTAGAAAGCTACGTTTACAAACGATGACGTGCATTATCATAGATGAATGCCTTCAAGACATTGTGGTAGAGCAAGTCTAAAAAAAAGTTCTAAAGTAACATCACAGAAGACAGCCAAAAATGCAATACCTATGCATTTTATAATTACGTCATTTGTGAACACGCTTCCCACGTGCATTTCACATCGAACTGTAATTGGGCTACTACTGCCATTTACTCACCACTTATTTTCGCAGTGCCCTCATTCTTAGGTTTCTTGGGGGACGTTACCTAATTAAAAATTAACATCGATTAGCACGGTGCGTTAGCACTACTCGAGAAGATAACATTCATACTTTCGCTGTACATAGGCTACAGGTATCATACTTTCGTTTGGATAGTTGTCCTAATTTATATACCTGATCAATCGAGTGCACAGCCCCATTTGAATGTTTCCGCTTCTTCTTGTTGGTTATCGGTGTATTCATTTTTCTTACTGCGAAAATAATGTCAGTAACATATAAGAAACAATGCGCACGGACACAACTTCATTCATAAATACTAGTAGAGTAAGCAGACGACAAAAAATACCGATCACCGCGATGCATTATGGGAGGAATGTACGGAAGCTCTCATGGTCCAGAGCTCCAGGGTCAAGGTCACGTTCCCAGCCAATGGACCACTGAAGTCATGATCCCTAACGGTTGCAGACCTGATAGGATAGTAAGAAATAATGTTCAGAAATAATGAATGTGACATTGACAATGAAAACATCCAAGTTCAATGAATGTGACAAGAATTGAACACCATGGGCCGCTCTTGGTTGTGCCCTCTGCAACCGAGGGAGCAAAGGGCACGCAAGCCTCCCCACCACGGCAAGGTGGCGGCCAATTGGGGAGGTCCCTCTTCCCACTCTAAGGGGGAGATTGCGCGCTAATATCCCCCTTAGCTGTCCAGAATGCGACAGTGGGGAAAGGGAGCCTTGCGTGCAGTATGCGTCGCACGAAGGCAGTTACGCAGCATCAGAAACATTCAATAGTTTTCAGGAATGAAGTCATCCCTTTTTTTCAACTTTTTCTCCAATTTTTCTTTTCATGAGTTGCTCAGAAAAATGATTTCCAGTTGCAAATGCAACAGCGAAGCAACTGATATGAAGAAAAGAACGCCATAGGCGAAATTTCTGTTTTATGAGAACCGAATGAAAATTTTTGATTTTGACTCGAAACTCGATGCCTCCTAATTTGGGATAGCCATCGACTTCTGTCATCATTTCGGTTTTCCTCGAGATGATGTAGAAACTGAATGTTACCGGACATTCAAATATGTCCCGGCCCGTAGAAGTGACATGTACAAAAACAACAGCGCTACAATTTCGCAACGCGCATCTTCGGCGCACTGATCGCGCTGTTGCTCCCACGTTGGATGCATCGTATCCAGCTGATGATTACGTATCTGTTCAAGAGGTAGCGAAACATTAACGAAAGTGAATGTAAACGTTATGAAACAGTGCATACAACCGTTTGACATTGCTGCGATGCTCCTCATCGTGGCACTACGTCTATCCCTCACCGCGAGTGCTGCCATGTTACTCCTTGGGACCGTCTGGCAGTCTTGAGGCTAATCTAAGACAATAAACAACCTAATAGATTAGAATGGGTTTAACAAAATGAAACGCACGCTACTACCGACATCCTGGTATCCTGGGTGTCTGGGGTATCTTGGTTGGCGTAGACGCGTTGTCTCGGGGCTGGTGTCGATCCCTCATTGAGCACTGCGGTATTCTTCCTTGGGTGTCCCTGGTTGTCCTAAAGAAAACTTAAGAAACACAAAAAACAACTGAACATATTAAAATCTGTTAAACAAAGTGAAATGCGCGCTACTACCACCATCCTGGCGATGCTGCCTCGTCGATCCCTCCCTCGTCTAGTGTTGCGGTGTTCATCTTCCTCCAGGGGCCTCCGTGGTCCTGCGTAAAATCCAAAAAACAAGCAACTGCCCAGATTAGTATCAAGTTTAATAACAAGTGAAACCGGAACCGCACTACCGTTATCTCGGTGTCGATCGCTGTCCAGCCGATCATGCGCTGTCCACACCTCTGCGGCGGCCTCTGCCTCGTCTGCGTCGCAGGCTGCTGATATCTAAAGCAATAAACGAAGCGAGTTAATGAGCAAATACACTCGATAAACCAGAAGCATACAACCGTTATTTGGGGTCCAGCTGTTCAGCTCCATCCAACAATGACGTCATCTGGGACTGGATCGCGGTTGACAGCTGCCCAGCTTAATGCCTTCCTCGCCTTTGCCACAACCTGGTCCTCACTCCGCAGCATCTTTCGCCATCTTCGCCAGTGCATCTGTTGTCCTTGTCCTTCCAACAGATTCACTTGTCCATGCAGAATCCACGGTGTACTTTACTCAATGTCAGCTGCAGGTCTTCTCCACTCCTTGCGACATCCAGTGCTGCAGTCTAAAAAATTCCCCTTAGGGGCCTAACCCATTCCTTTAAGCGCATATACTGGAATAGCACTTTTCGTCCCTACTGGACTTTCCTTTTCCCGATTTGTCCGATCTGTCGGCATCGACCAAACGAGAAACTCTTGTGGCCAGCAAGAGCTTCTCAATCTCAGGTCTCTGACTGGCAGGTAGCATATCGTGCTGCAGTTTTCATAACTGCACACGATGGCCTCATTCTATCCTGGAACTAGCTTTTAGCAATTATCATCATAGTACTGTTCTTCAAACCGAGGTGCGTTCTTCAAGCCGAGGTGCGTTCTTCAAGCCGAGGTGCGTTCTTCAAGCCGAGGTGCGTTCTTCAAGC